>CAUYLG010041379.1:0-11417 GCA_963573385.1 Cacajao melanocephalus | reverse complement strand
GCACACATATGTTTATTGTAGCACTGTTCACAATAGCAAAGATTGGAACCAACCCAAATGCCCATCAATGATAGACTGGATAAAGAAAATGTGGCACATATACACCATGGAATACTATGCAGCCATAAAAAAGGATGAGTTCATGTCCTCTGCAGGGACATGGATGAAGCTGGAAACCATCATTCTCAGCAAACTGACACAAGAACAGAAAACCAAACACTGCCTGTTCTCACTCATAAGTGGGTGTTGAACAATGAGAACACATGGACACAGGGAGGGGAACATCATACACTGGGGTCTGTCAGGGAATGGGGGCCTAGGGGAAGGATAGCAGGGGGTGGGGGGTAGGGGAGGGATAGCATTAGGAGAAATACCAATGTAGATGACAGGGTGATGGGGGCAGCAAACCACCATGGCACGTGTATACCTATGTAACAAACCTGCACGTTCTGCACATGTACCCCAAAACTTAAAGTATAATTTTTTTTTTGAGGCACAGTCTCACTGTGTCGCCAGACTGGAGTGCAATGGTGTGCTCTCGGCTCACCACGACCTCCGTCTCCCAGGTTCACGTGATTCTCCTGCCTCAGCCTCCCAAGTAGCTGGAATTACAGGTGTGTGCCACCACGCCCGGCTAATTTTTGTATTTTTAAGTAGAGACGGGGTTTCACCATGTTGGTCAGGCTAGTCTCGGACCCCAGACCTCATGATCTGCCTGTCTCAGCCTCCCAAAGTGCTGGGATTACAGGTGTGACCCACTGCGCCGGCTAAAGTATAATTTTTTTAAAAAAAGCATTCTTAATTGTTTTTAGAGTTGGAGTCTTGCTATTTGTTCAAGCTGATCTTGAACTCCTGGTCGCAATCGATCCTCCTGCCTTAGCACCCCTTTCTGGGATTACATGAGCCACAGTGCCGGCTGATATGTCTTTTAGGTTTCTTTTAATGCAGAGATTATCATTCCCCCTATCTATTATACCCTTGTGAATTTTTTTTCTAGTAGAAAACCTAAATTATTTTCTTCTTTCTTTTGTTTTTGTTTTTTTTTGTTCTCCCTCTATCATCTTGTGCTAATTGTTTTTCCCCCTGATGGAGTTTCACTCTTGTTGCCCAGGTTGGAGTGCAGTGGCGAGATCTCAGCTCACTGCACCCTCCGCCTTCGGGGTTCAACTGATTCTCCTGCCTCAGCCTCCCAAGTAGCTGGGATTACAGGCGTCTGTCACCATGCCCGGCTAATTTTTTGTGTTTAGTAGAGACAGGATTTCACCATGTTGGCCAGGTTGGTCTCAAACTCCTGACTTCAGGTGATCCGCCCGCCTCAGCCTCCCAAAGTGCTGGTATTACAGGCGTGAGCCACTGTGCCCAGCTGCTAAATTCTTTCAAACACTAAATTAAAATTATTTTGAGATCATATGTTGGTCTTAAAGCAAAATAATATCAGTTAGGAAAGGTCAGGCATGCATACTGCCCAGCCCCCTTTTGTAGTGAAACACTGATTCATTCACAAGGCAGTAATCCATAGAAAGAGAATATTGCATTGTAATATTCATATGCACAGGTATACTTATTTAAAATAGTTTTTTCATTTTATAACGCAGTTTTTGTTTTGTTTTATTTTGAGATAGATTCTTGCTCCGTAACCCATACTGGAGTGCAGTGGCGAGACCTTGGCTCACTGCAACCTCCACCTCCCGGGTCCCAGTTTAAGCAATTCTCCTGCTTCGGCCTCCCGAGTAGATGGGATTACCGGAACGCACCACCATGCCCAGCTAATTTTTATATTTTTAGTAGAAATGAGGTTTCACCATGTTGGCCAGACTGGTCTTCTGGCCTCATGATCTGCCTGCCTTGGCCTCCCAAAGTGCTGGGATTACAGGCATGAGCCACCATGCCTGGCCTATAAACCAATTTTTAAGTGGCCTAAACTCTATAGAGTTCTCTCAGTGATGACTTCTAAAAGGTAAAATGAAATCACTGGGCTCATTTTATGTGGAAGAGCGGGGTCTACAGTTCCTGTCGAGGGAAACATCCAGGGAAGAGAGTGTTCTGCGTGTGTAAGGACGTGAAAGCGCGTCCAGATTAGCTGCTCCTTATTACCAGGATCGAGGCTTTGAGAAACTGAAAAGACACCTGGTTGCTATGGTCATATAGGCAAAGTAGAGAACAGAGATAATCTGCATTTGCCTATAATGTAAACAAGGACTTGGCGGGGTGGATGTGCGGGCAGCCAAGGGGCTGCTTTATCTCTGGAACAGCTTGAATTTCCCACTATCCATTGCGAGGGTGTGGTGCGCAGAGCTTCTTGGCTGAAGTGCTGTGGTCCAGGGGATTAGCCTGCAGGGTGGAAGGGAGAGGGCCTCCTTTCCTTCCTCTCCTCTCTGGGGCCTGTCACCTCCTGCCCTTTGAGTCTAGCCAATGTACACCCTGTCCCAAAAGAGGGTGGCTCCAGGAGAGCTGTGGGGCTGCTGGGCAGGCAGTAGGTCAGAGGGTAGTTGGGTGTGTACTCTGGTGTGGATGATATGGGGGCATGGCTGGCCCTGGGAATAGGACCAGGCCAGATTATTTTTCTGGATATTGTGGGCCTCAATATACATTCTTTTCCTTCTGTCCAAGCTGGAAATTCCATTGCACGACCATCTGTGTGTGTGAGCACATGTGTGGTATGAAAAGCACACAGGAAAAAGCTGGAAGGCCCATATTTATGGATTTTCTGGCTCTGAGATCTCAGCCCTCAGTTTTCTGGCCTTTCAGGAAACTTGGATTCGGAGCAAGAGAGAAGGTGCTGTCAGTCCTCGCTCAGCCTATTATGGGCCACCTTGGAAGGGCTGTGTCAGTTTTACTAAATGGAAAAATCACAACAATAGCAAATCTAGGTTTAAGATATATGACCGGAGCCAGGCACTTTCCTTGCATTATTTCATTTCATTTGCACTGTAATTTCTGAGGTATGTGGAAAGGATTGGAGGGAAGCAAAGAAAGGGAGGCTTAGTGAAACCAAGCCACTTGCTCAAAGTTCAGTTTGAACACATTTGGCCCTGGTACTGTAGCTAATTTGCTCTGTGATTCTAGGCAAATCATGTGGCCTCTCTGAGCCTCAGTTTCCCCATCTGCAAAGTCAGAATAATAGTCATACCTGTAATCCCAGCACTTTGGGAAGCTAAGGTAGGAGGATCACTGGAGGTCAGAAGTTCAACACCAGCCTGGGCAGCATAGTAGGATTCTGCTTTTTTTTTTTTTTAAACTGCATGTGGTGGTGTGCATCTGTGGTCCTAGCTACTTGGGAGACTGAGGTGGGAGGATAACTTGAGGCCAAAGTTCAAGACCATCCTCAACAACATGGTGAGACCTCATCTCTAAAAATGTATATATGTATAACCTGGGCATAGCGGTGTGTACCTGTGGTCCTAGATACTTGGGAGGCTGAAGTAGGAGGATCACTTGAGCCTAGGATTTTGAGGCTGTAGTGAGCTATGATCACACCACTGCAGTTCAGTCTGGGCAACAGAGCAAGACACTGCTGCTAAGCATTTTTAAAAAAATAGTAACACCGGCCGGGTGTGGTGGCTCACGCCTATAATCCCAGCGCTTTGGGAGGCTAAGGCGGGTGGATCACCTGAGGTCAGGAGTTCAAGACCAGCCTGGCCAACATGGTGAAACCCCATCTCTACTAAAAATACAAAAATTAGCCCAGTGTGGTGGTGCACGCCTGTAATCCTGCCTCAACCTTCTGAGTAGCTGGGATTACAGGCACACGCCATCACACCAGTTAATTTTTGTATTTTTAGTAGAGACAGGGTTTTGCATTGTTGGCCAGGCTGGTCTCAAACTCCTGACCTCAAGTGATCTGCCCATCTTGGCCTCCCAAAATGGCAAAACCCCCCATCTCTACTAAAAATACAAAACTTAGCTGGTTGTAGTCACGTGTGCCTGTAATCCCAGCTACTTAGGAGGCTGAGGCACAAGAATTGCTTGAACCCAGTGGGGTGGAGCTTGC
Organism: Cacajao melanocephalus; assembly: GCA_963573385.1. NCBI lineage: Eukaryota > Metazoa > Chordata > Mammalia > Primates > Pitheciidae > Cacajao > Cacajao melanocephalus. Next base: position 7,426 of record CAUYLG010041379.1, on the reverse strand, counting down.
AGTGAGCCAAGATTGCACCACCTCACTCCAGCCTGGGTGACAGAGTGAGACTCCATCTCAAAAAAGAAAAAGAAAAATAAATTGAATCTATGAAATAAACTGACAGTGCATATGTTAATAGGAGAAAAATCATTTTAATGACAGTCTTGTGCAGGTGAGTCCCAAAATATAAGACCAGAGCTAGTGAAAGCAACAGAGGGGCCTGTGGCCTCTAGGGGAGCTGTGGTGACAAGTTATGAGAGGGTGAGGAGAGGAAATGCATGGTGAGCCGAGGTTGTCTTGTTATGCAGATAAAAGATCTCATGATAGAAGTTCTCTTGCAGCAGCCCTCAGAAGAATAGGTGATATAGTATGTGATGAACTCTAGGTGTGGGGTCGACCTTCAGTCTCTCCTATGATACAGTTAATCTCATCTTGATGAGACTCCTGGGGGAGGGGGTTCATGACAATACTATTTCTTCTAGAAAGTCTCTCTGTAATTTCCCAGTAGGTTCTTCTTGCCTGCTGCCTGGAAAAGCCAATACAATGAGATCAGCAGGAGTGTTACAGCAGAGAAAGAATTTAATTATTGCAAGGCAGCTGAGTGGAAGGACAAGAGATAATTCTCAGTCCACTCCCTGAGAATTCAGAGGCTGAGATTTTGAAGAATCGTTTGGTGCACAGGGGGCTAGGGAACAGGTAATGCTGACCGGTTGGGTCTACGATGAAATCTCAAGGAGTGGAAGGTGTCTTCTTGCACTAAGGCAGCTCCAGGGTGGGGTAGCAGGACTGGTTGAGTCAGTTTCTTGGTATAGGTTACTGGTCCAAGTGGTGCCAGCTGGTCCATCAGAATACAAGGTATGAAAAATACCTCAAATACCACTCTTAGGTTTTATCATAATGATGTTATCTCCAGGAGCAACCTGTGGGGTGGGTTACAAATCTTATCACCTCTGGCAACATGACTTCTGAACTATAATTCCAACCTTGTGGCCAACTTGCTAGATTTATACAGATGGTTTCAGTCCCTGAGCAGAGGGGATTCGTTTTGGGAGGGAACTGTTAATCATCTTTTAAATTGTAAACTAAACTTCCAGTTAGCTTGGCCTATGTCCATGAATAAACAAAGACAGTTAGCTTGTGAGGTTAGAAGCGAGATGAAGGCAGCTATGTCAGATTTATCTCACTGTCATAATCTTTGCAAAGGCAGTTTCATGTCTTTAGGCAGACAAGGGAAATTCAGAAAGATCCTCTTCTTGCATTTTAGGGAAGAAAGAGGGGTGAGAGACCTTGGTTCTGAGGTTGCCTCCAATCTGTATTAGTTCAAAATACTCAGCATGCCCAAGTGCCATACTTTGGTGCATCACTTTCTGAGCCCAACAGCTTACAGCGGTAGAGCAAGGCTCAGAGAACAAGGAGAAGAGGCGGGGTGGCGAGATCATGCAGTGCTCTGTGGGCCTTAGTAAGGAATTTGGATTGTATTTATTTATTTATTTATTTTGAGACAAGGTCTGGCTCTATTGCCCAGGCTTGAGTGCAGTGGTGCTGAAGCAGGAACGGCCACGAGAAACAGACCTCTCGGACACCGAACTAGGAAGGAAGGGGTCATTTATTCGGCTGGGAGCAGGGCGATATAGTTGTCTAACAGCCAAGCTTGCCTAAAAAAGAGAAGCTCTGCCTTTATATAGGCTTACAACTCTAGATATTACACGTGAAAGGGTCTTGGGTTTACAGTTTTAGAAATTACATGTGAAAGGGTCTTGGTCCATGGAGTAGGCGTGGGGTGGGGGTTTGATCTTGTTTAAGTAAAAACAATGCCTTCTGGAAAGATTCCCCCATACCACTCCTGCTATCTATAGGAAGGCGATTAAGGAGGCGCTGGTTGGCCAGCCTTTACTTTTAATGAAACGCAGCATGGAAGTCAAGGGGGAGGTGATCTTAGATGCTTGGGTCTCTTTCCTCAGTGCAATCATGGCTCACTGCATTCTCCACCTCCGGGCACAAGTGATCCTCCCACCTCAGCTTCCCCAGTAGCTGAGACTACAGGCACATGCCACCACACTTGGCTAATTTTTTGTAGAGACAGGGTTTTGCCATGTTTCCCAGGCTGGTCTCGAACTCCTGACCTCAAGCAATCCACACACTTCGGCCTTCCAAAGTGCAAATCAGAGGCAAAAGCCACCATGCCTGGCCCTGGCTTCTATTTTAAGACCACAAGAAGAAGTCATTAAACCTTTTTTAGAAAAAAAATACAGTAAAATTCACAAAACAAAAGTTGCCCTTTTAATGTGCACAATTCAGTGATATTTAGCACACTCAGTGTTGTGCAATTATCATCATTATCCAGTTCTGGAACATTTTCCATCACCCCAAAAGGAAATCCCACACCCTTTCAGCAGCCACTCCCCATTCCTCCCGTACCCACCTCCTGCCCCCCGCAGCACCAGCCCCTGGCAGTCCCTAACCTGCTTTCTGTCCCTATGAATTTGCCTCTTCTGAACATTTCACCCAAGTGGAGTCATACAACACACAGCCTTTTTAAATTGGCTTCTTTCATTCAGTGTCGTGTTTTCTAGATTCATCCATGTTATAGCATGGATCAACACACAAAAACTATTTATAATTAATTTATTATTATTATTTTTTCTGACAGAGTCTTGCTCCCTCACCCCGGCTGGAGTGCAGTGGTGCAATCTTGGCTGACTGCAACCTCCGCCTCCCAGGTTCAAGTGATTCTCACACCTCAGCCTCTCAAGCAGCTGGGACTACAGGTGTGCGCCACCACGCCCAGCTAATTTTTTGTATTTTTAGTAGAGATGGGGTTTCCCCATGTTGGCCATGCTGGTCTCAAACTCTTGGCCTCAAGCGATCTGTCTGCCTTGGCCTTCCAAAGTGCTGGGATTACTAGTGTGAACCAGCTCGCCCAGACTTTTTATTTATTTTTTTGTAGAGATGGGATCTCCTTCTGTTGCCCGTGCTGGTCATAAACTTCTGACCTCAAGTGGTCCTCCTGCCTTAGCCTCCCAAAGTGCTGGGATTACAGTGATCCTCCTGAGTAGCTGGGGTTACAGGTGGGCACCACCATGCCCCGCTAATTTTTGTATTTTTAGTACAGACGAGTTTTCACCATGTTGGCCAGGATGGCCTCGAATTCCTGACTTCAGGTGATCCTCCTGCCTTGGCCTCCCAAAGTGTAGGAATTAGAGGCATGAGCCAAGGCACCTGGCCTGAGGATACTTTTTAAAAGGCATGTGAACTGATGTGACTTAGGTTTTAGGATAATCTGCTGTGGAAAGAATATTCGGGTAGGAGAGAAGCCAGAGGGAAAGCAAGCAGATCAGCTGGGCCCAGGCTGCTGCAGTGGGGAGGGCGAGGGATGCTGGAGACCTGGTCTGGTAGCTGCAGTGGAGATGGAGCGGGGAATGGGGCACCAGGCGTTCCAAGCACCAGCAAGGGAGTGGGCTCCGTGTGGGGCTTGTGGCTGGACCAGGCCTGCTGTACCTTGGAAATATCTCACAGGGAAGGTGCACAAGACTTGCTGCTGGATGAGGGGTGAGAGAAGTGAGATGCCCAGTACCCAGGAAGTCGGGATTGAGGAAGGCAACAGAAGTGGAGGAAAACTGGCCTGGCACAGTGGCTCACACCTGTCATCCCAGCACTTTGGGAGACTGAGCATGTTGCTATGGTTTGAATATTTGTCCCCCTCAAAATTCATGTTGAAATTTAATCTCCAATGTGGTAGTACTGAGAGGTGGGCCTTTAAGAGGTGATTGGGTCATGAGGGCTCTGCCCTCATAAATGGAATAATCCATTCATTAGTTAATGGATTAATGGCTTATCAAAGGAAGATTAGTGGCTTGATAAGAAGGAGAAGAGAGAAATGAGCTGCACAATCAGCCCCCTTGGAGCTGGGACTACAGGCGTGTGCCACCACACCTGGCTAATTTTTGTATTTTCAGTAGAGATGGGGTTTCATCATGTTGGCTAGGCTGGTCTTGAACTCCTGACATCTGAGGTCAGAAGTTTGAGACTAGCCTGGCCACCATAGTGAAACCCCGTCTCTACCACAAATACAAAAATTAGCTGGGTATGGTGGTGCATACCTGTAATCCCAGCTACTCAGGAGAATGAGGCAGGAGAATCATTTTTAACTCAGGAAGTGCAGGTTGCAGTGAGCCAAGATCACACTACTGCACTCTAGCCTGGGTGATAGAGCGAGACTCCATCTCAAAAAAAAAAAAAAACAAAAAAAAAAAACAAAAACCAGAAGTTGGGGGGAAAATCCAGGATTCCATTTGGGTACATTAATCTTGTGATATCTAATCAAAAATGTTAATCAGGCAGTGGAAATTCAAATTTAGGAATTAGTGGGGAAGTCAGAGCTAGAAAGGAAAATTTATTTATTTTTATTTTTATTTTTTTATAAGATGGGGTTTCACCATGATGGCCAGGCTGGTCTTGAACTCCTGACCTCAGGTGATCCACCCACCTCGGCCTCCCAAAGTGGAAAGGAAAAATTTAAAGACCACTAGCCAGAAGATTGAGTTTAAATCCAGGAGAGTATGTATTGAATTATCTGCATAATAATAAAGCGATTTCTACCCTGAAGGGTGACCAAGCATAAGAGGTCTATAAATCTATTACTTCTTAGCTTCTAGCAAAAAGCAGAATATTCTGCATTTGAATGGGTACTCAGCATTCACACAGACATCCACAGAGGACTATATTCAGAGCCTCTGAATATAGTCCTCTGAATATTGGGGTGCTACTCTCTGCAGCCTGGAATATCTGGGCTCATACCATCTTCCCACCTCAGCCTCCCAAGTGGCTGGTACTACAGGCAGGTACTACTAGGACCAGCTAATTTTTTATTTTTTGTAGAGACGGGGTTACACAGGCTGGTCTCAAACTCCTGGGCTCAAGACATCCTCCCACCTTTCATGCATGATTTTTCTCACTTTGCCAGCTGAAGATTTCCAGCTGGCAAGCCCCTGCCTAGGCCTTGCTCAGGCCTCAGCTTGCTGCAGGAGACACCCCATCTACTCAGCCTGCCTGGCCGCACCTGGCTTGCACTCCAATGCAGGTTCCGTGGCCACCACCACTGCCTGCTTAGCCCCTGGCAGGAGGGGGTGTGTGAGTGAGCGTGTGCAGGGTCAGGCCAGACGTTCCAAGTGTTGGCAGAGGAGTGGGCTCTGTGCGGGGCTTGTGGCTGGACCAGGCATGTCACAAGTGACTCTCATGGTGGACTCTGGCGTCTAAATGAGGGAACACAGTGGCACTCAGGCAGGCGTGCCCATGACCCTGAAGCCCCAGAGGGGGTGTTACAGCATGCTAATTGGCTCTTTTAGTCCCTTAGTCCACAGCCTGATGGATGACAGCGTGTTAACAGCTCCGTCGGTCCTGTTGCCCCACTCTGGCCCATGGCTCCAGCGCTGGCTCAGCCCTACTGCCGATTCCCATCACACGAGGCAGCTTCCCTCCACTGGCGGAGGGTGTACAGCTTTCTTTGTACCTATGTTTGGTGGGTCCTGAGTTCTTATGCAAAAAAGGCTAAAATAAAGGTACCACTCAAAGGTGGGCAGGACAGTGGAATAAACCAATTAGGGAAGGGTAGGTACATGTAAAATAGGTGAAGGGTGGGGATCAATCAGAGGAAAGTGCGGAAAGATCAATCACAGGAAGAGAGGTTCTCAATCCAGTCTGTGAACTTACCTCAGACTTGTAGCTAGGCTTTAAACTGCCTTTGGCTTGAAGGTTGGGTTTCACAGGGGATCTGCCTCCGTCTGCCTAGGATTTGTCTGCCTCCTACTGCTATCACCTTTGTCAGGTCTCTGTATGCAAGCCTGGAGCCTGAAAGTCTGAAGTCCTGCTTGCCTTGGCCGATGTCTCCTACCCTCTGCCTGCATTCGCCATTGTCCCTGATTACCCAGTGGAGCTTCCCCAGACAAGCCCCTCACCCAACCCTGCCATCTTAACTGTTCTTATGATAATGTAAATACCTCTCACCCAATCCTGCCATTGTAACTCAACTTGTGGTCATGTACACTCCTTGTCCCCTACCCCCCACCACTGTAACGAATCTTAGTCTGCAACACCCCTGCCCCCCAAAAAACTACCCAAGTCTATAAAACCAACTCCTATCCCACTGCCCTTTGCTAATGCCCTTTTCGGCCTTAGCTCACCTGCATCCAGGTGAATAAACAGCCATGTTGCTCACACAAAGCCTGTTTGGAAGGTCTCTTCATTCAAATCGCATGTTTTTCAACAACCTTGGAATCCCAGAGTACTGTGATTACAGGCATGAGCCAACTTTTGTTTAAATTGAAGGAGAAAATATTCATAATGAGTTTCTCAGTAAAATAACTTTACTTTTCCTTTTTTTGGTGTACAACATGTTTTGATATATGTATACCTTGTGGAATGACTAAATCAAGCTAATTAACATAAATATTACCTCACATACTTATTTTTGTTTGTGGCAGAATACTCAAAATGTATTCTCTTAGCAATTTTCATGTATATAATATATTGTTATTAAACATAATCACCATAGATCTTGAAATTGCCTTTGTAGAAATTACAGTAGTGGAGAGAGATCCAAGATGGCGGATTAGCAACAGCTCAGGAATGTAGCTCCCAGTGAAAGCGCAGAGAGCGAGTGGACGCCGCATTTTCAGATGAATTTTTGTTGCCCACAGACAGGGAGATTCTCAGTGGAGGAGCCACACGTGTCACCAGCACAACTTTTTTGGCCGGCGTGGCTGTTTTGCCGGCGCCCCAGCGCAGTGCTTCTCGGTGCAGAGTATACAGGACGGAGTGCCCTGTGAGTCGGGCCTGGCTGGTCCCATCCCCACAAGGAGAACAGCAATTGGAAACGCCGAGGACTGAGAGTTTCACAGCAAGCACAGCCGAACCGGGAAGGTCCAGCTTTGTGGGGAAGGGGCGTCTGCCAAAGGAAAACTAAAACAGAAAAAACTTCATCACCGGGTGGAGAGAGATCCAAGACGGCGGATTAGCAACAGCTCAGGATTGTAGCTCCCAGTGAAAGTGCAGAGAGCGAGGGGACGCCGCAATTTCAGACGAATTTCTGTTGCCCGCAAACTGGGAGCTATCCGGCGGAGGAGCCACACAGGTCGCCAGTGCGACTCTTTTGGCCAGCACGGTGCGCAGCGTGGCGCTTCTCGGTGCGGAGTATACAGGACTGGGTGCCCTTTGAGTCGGGCTTAGCTGGTCCCATCCCCACAAAGAGAACAGCAATTGGAAGCACTGAGGACTGAGAGTTTCATGGTAAGCACAGCTGAGCTCGAGAAGGCCTAGCTCTGTGGGGAAAGGGCGTCCGCTGAAGGAAAACTAAGAAACAGAAAAAACTTCATCACCAACAAGCCAGACGTCCACTCAGACCCAATCTGAAAGTCGGCAATTACAAAGACGACAGGTGGATAAATCC
>CAUYLG010041378.1:0-66629 GCA_963573385.1 Cacajao melanocephalus | reverse complement strand
CTGTTTGTTGTTAACCATGTATAATCATTAATTTTTTTTATTCATTGCTTGGGTAATTTTTTCCCAAGAGCTGGTTTTTTAAAAAGAGCAACAAAATAGATAGACTGCTAGCCAGACTAATAAAAGAAAAGAGAGAAGAATAAAATAGATACAATAAAAAATGATAAAGGGGACATCACCACCAATTCCACAGAAATACAGACTACCATCAGAGATTACTACAAACAACTCTATGCACACAAACCAGTAAATCTGGAAGAAATGGATAAATTTCTGGACACTTGCAGGGAGACCAAGATTAAACAGGAAGAAGTTGAATCCCTGAATAGACCAATAACAAAGGCTGAAGTTGAGGCAGTAATTAATAGCCTACCAACTAAAAAAAGCCCAGGTCTAGATGGGTTTACAACCGAATTCTACCAGACGTACAAAGAGAAGCTGGTACCATTCCTTCTGATATTATTCCAAACAATACAAAAAAAGGGAATCCTCCCCACCTCATTTTATGAGGCCAGCATCATCCTAATGCCAAAACCAGGCAGAGACACAACTAGAAAAGAAAACTTTAGGCCAATATCCATGATGAACATTGCCACAAAAATCTTCAATAAAATATTGGCAAACAGAATGCAACAGCACATTAAAAAGCTTATTCATCATGATCAAGTAGGCTTCATCCTGGGGATGTAAGGCGGGTTCAACATACTCAAGTCTATAAATGTAATCCATCACATAAACAGAACCAAAGGCAAAAACCACATTTATCTCAATAGGTTCAGAGAAGGCCTTCGACAAAATTCAACAACACTTTATGCTAAAACCTCTCAATAAACTAAGTAACGATGGAACGTATCACAAAATAATAAAAGCTATTTACAACAAACCCACAGCCAAAATCATACTGAACAGGCAAAAACTAGAAGCATTCCCTTTGAAATCTGGCACAAGGATGCCCTCTCTCACCACTCCTATTCAATATAGTATTTGAAGTTCTAGCCAGAGCAATCAGGCAAGAAAAATAAATAAGGCATATTTACCTTGGAAAAGAGGAAGCCAAATTATTTCTGTTTGCAGATGACATCATAATTGTATATTTAGAAGACCCCATTATCTCAGCCCAAAATGTCCTGAAACTGATAAGCAACTTCAGCAAATTCTCAGGATACAAAATCAATGTGTAGAAATTATAAGCATTATTATACACTAATAACAGACCAATAGAGAACCAAATCAAAAGTGAACTCCCATTCACAATTGCTACAAAGAGAATAAAATACCTAGGAATACAACTAACAAGGAATGTAAAGGACCTCTTCAAGGAGAACTACAAACCACTGCTCAATGAAATAAGAGAGGACAGAAACAGAGGGAAAAGCATTCCATGCTCATAGTTGGGAAGAATCAATATCATCAACATTGTGAGAATGGCCATACTGCCCAAAGTAATTTATAGATTCAACACTATCCCCATCAAGCTACCAATGACCTTCTTCACAGAACTGGAAAAAAACACTTCAAACTTCATACGGAACCAAAAGAGAGCCCACACAGCCAAAACAATCCTAAGCAAAAAGAACAAAGCTGGAGGCATCATGTTGCCTGACTTCAAACTATAGTACAAGGCTACAGTAATCAAAACAGCTTGGTACTGGTACCAAAACAGAGACATAGACCAGTGGAACAGAACAGGGGCCTCAGAAGCAACACCGCACATCTAAAATCACCTGATCTTACAAACCAGAGAAAATCACCTGATCTCACAAAACTGAGAAAAACAAGCAGAGGGGAAAGGATTCCCTGTTTAATAAATGGTGTTGGGAAAACTGGATAGTCATGTGCAGAAAGCAGAAGCTGGACCCCTTCCTGACACCTTACACTAAAATTAACTCCAGATGGATTAAAGATCTAAGCATAAGACCTAATGCCATAAAAACCCTAGAAGAAAACCTAGGCAATTTCAGGACATAGGCATAGGCAAGGACTTCATGGCTAAAACACCCAAAGCAATGGCAACAAAAGCCAAAATAGATACATTGGATCTAATTAAACACCAGAGCTTCTGTACAGCAAAGGAAACAATCATTAGAGAGAACCAGCAACCCACAGAATTGGAAAAAATTTTTGCTATCTACCCATCTGACAAAGAGCTAATATCCAGAATCTACAAAGAACTAAAATAGGTTTATAGGAAAAAAAAACCCATTCAAAAGTGGATGAAGGATATGAACAGACACTTTACAAAAGAAGACATCTGTGAGGCCAACAAACATGAAAAAATGCTAATCATCACTGGTCATTAGAAAAATGCAAATCAAAACCACATTGAGATACCATCTTAGGCCATTTAGAATGGTGATCATTAAAAAATCTGGAGACAACAGATGCTGGAGAAAATAGGAACACTTTTTCATTGTTGATGGGAGTGTAAATTAGTTCAACCATTGTGGATGACAGTGGATCTAGAATAGAAATGCCACTTGACCCAGCAATCCCATTCTTGGGTATATACTCAAGGGATTATAAATCATTCTGTTTTAAAGACACATGCATATGTATGTTTATTGTGGTTCTGGGAAGACTAGGGGAGGGATAACAGGGGGTGGCGGGATTGGGGAAGAATAACATTAGGAGAAACACCTAATGTAGATGACGGGGGAATTGATGCAGCAAACCACCATGGCACGTGTACACTTTTGTAATGAACCTGCACGTTCTGCACAAACCCCAGAACTTAAAGTATATATGTATATATATATATATATATATAAACTTATACACAGAATTTGAGAAAGTCTACCTTAGGCATGAGCTGAATCTTAACTAAAAATAGATAAATTGTGGTAAAAGAACACAGTTTAGTCATTCATGTCATTATTACCAATTAACTAGTATAAATATTAGGATAAGGTTTTAAAGTGAACACTTTGAATAATTTAATGTTCAGTGAGACATACTTAACTTGGCATACTTTCCTAAATATGAAAAGTTATGCTTTGAAATTTTAGCTTCTTTTTCTAAGTTGTGCTTTGACTAAAATTTAGATAGACTTAGTTCAGATTCAAGAAAGAGCAAACTCTTAGCTTATTTTCTTCAGTTGATATACTGAAATTTTACCCCTCAAAATGAGTCATATGACGATAGTGTTGCATAAGCTGGTTGCCAAGAACCCTTATTCTAGAATGAGTAATTTAGAAATAAATATCTTCTTTTATTGCACATTTTTCTTGCACTTTCATTATTTGCTCAGGGAGGAACTGGGCTTTGTAAAAGGCAGAGTTATTTTGTACAAAGTAACAGACTGAATTACACAGAGCACAAACATACACACAGGTAATTTTTAAGATTATCTCATGGTAAGAGTGGTAAGTTCTAGTCCAAGTCTTATGTTTTCTCAACAAATTTAAAGTTTTTCTGTGAGAATAGGGGATATAAAAGTCTGGAATATTTTAGGGCAAAATATATAGCTTTAAATAGTTGAATCACAAATCAATGTATTGTGTGATAGTAAAAAAGTTTCTAGGCAATTTTGTGTGTGAAATTGAGGTTTTTAAACATGATTTTTTGTGGCAAATTGCCAGCTTAGCTTTCTTGCTTTTTCTAGCAGTTACAGGCTATATAATTCAGTTAGGGCAAAGGTGGACAGCTGAGTTCAAGTAGATGTGTCTGTTCAAACACATGTAATGGAAGAAGAAAGAAAACGTGGTTGGGAGAATTGGCTAGAAAATGATTAATAATGGCAGACAATTGATATCACAAGTATAGAGGTGCCAGTGAAAATTTGAGAAATTTTGAAAATTAAAAATAAATTGATGAGGTCTGGATTGATGTTTATTAATTGAAAGTTTAGTTCAAATGCTTGACATACAGTCATTAATGATTTTGTATAAATCTGACCTCAGGTTTCCCCCATTACTCCATATAGAGAAAATCTTGGAAATCCATTGACCATGCAAAGCTAACTTTCTTGAGCATTGGAGAGCATCAACTTCAGTAAGTCTGACTATTGTCTCAAAAGGAGAAACTTAGGCAAGTGACCTTGGAGAATTTTGGAGGCTGCTTCTAGTCACAGTTCCATGTAGAAGTTAAGTTTAATGTGAGCAGAGATTTGTCTGGATTTTTAAATAGTCAAGGTGTTCTTATTTTTAAAACACATAAGCCTATATGAAGTTACAGCATTGTAGTCTTGGGACATTTGAGTCTGAAACAGCTACTGTTCTCACACATAATTATGACTTGCATTCTATATTGGCAGCAAGATACTTCAAGAAAATAATGATCGATTGTAAAAGTTATATACATGCTCAGGATTAGTTATAAAAAATCAGAAATGATAAAATAAAGACTAGGAAAAAATCTCTTTTCTAGAAGTCAACATAATTGTGTGGTGACCTGAGGAACTGTCCAGACTTACCTTAACTGAGCCTGGTTAACATAATTCAAAGAGAATAAAAATAATTACATTGCCCCAAAACTTTGTATATTTTAAATGGTATCTTTTAATTTTAAGCAATTGAATCATATAGTTTAATATTATTTTTAAACATTTATGTATAAATCGTTCTGTGTTTCAATATCACAGTTATGAGAAAGCATATGCAGACATACAGATAATATCAAAATCTTTAGCTCATTTGGTGATGGCAACTGAAGATTCGATGTCAATTTTACTAATAATCAATGTTCATAATCCATCCAGATATGTAAACCTGACTTATATTTTAGATATAATGAGACAGAAAGTAACCTGTACTATTTTTTAAAGATAGACCAATAACTAAAAAGCTGACAGGGTAAAATCTACTAACTGAATCCTTATAGTAAATGTGCTGCTACACCTACTTCATCCACGTAACCTATGTGCAGCTATTTTGGTGTAGACATGGATGTATTTTGCTTTTGAAATATATCACTAAAAAGATCTTTAAAAAATAAGAAAGTCACAATCCTAATGGCAGAGCTTCTTGTGGCTCAGAGAAGACATGTCAGCAAAGACATTAATAATCAGAGAGAGGTAGAGACTGGGAGATAACAGAGAGACAGAGATAGATAGAAAGAAAAGAGGAAAAAAAGAGAAAAGAAAGAGAAAAGAATTTTCCTGCTAACGGCTTGGCATTGTATAGATGAGCAAGCCTCAGTGGTCCTAGAAGTAATTGTAATAAGTACTTAGGAAATACTAGACAATATTGAAGTGACATTGTATTGTTTCCTGACATGAATAAGGTCAATAGTGTAGATAATAATGTAAAATGTTTTAAAATTCTTTAGAATTATTATTTAAAAGCTGAGAGACTGGGTCATGCAACTGTATTTGAAAGTCCAAATAACCTACAGAAATTAAGCAAACACTTAAAAATTTAGTTTAGATTATCTAAATTGTAATCTGTGTGGCATTTGCAAGGCTGGAAATGAAACTTGCAATTAAAAATAGCCATTCTAAAGTACAAATAAAAGTAATTGACATTTTAATAAATGTAATGGTCTTTTATGTAGCATTTATATTTATGAAGAAATGCTATAAAAATCTACTTGTAGAATGATGTGAGTGCTTTCATTAGTAATATTGGATATATATTTAGTTGGTAGTATTCGACTATGTCATTGTTCAGCTTCTCTTTTGTGTGATTTTGGAAGTTATACATAAACTGTGAAAACAGGCCCCGAGTTTTTCTTGCTCATGTCTGTATTCTCAGTGCTAAGTGAAATACATAGAACATAATAGAGACCCAATAAATAACCACTGAAGGAATGAATAAATAAATGAAGTAATCAATCAATCAGTGAGAAAACTTGCAAAGTTATGGTTTACACACAATATCAATTTATCACTCTTGCCTACTAGTAACAATCTCATTTCCTACTAAATTGTGATATGCATCCTGTATCACAGCCACGCCATTTTACTTACATTTTCCTGGATGAGTTATGCCTCCATGCTTACCTGGCATATTTGACACTCTTGAGTAAATCAGTTTTGCACCTCTTTCTTCTATATGACAAAATTATTACTAATTATAATCATTTAATAATTAGTAACATTCATTATTTTGTTGATTTCTTTGTTTTAAAACAATTAGAATTTTTCAAAGTAAATTGCAATGTAGAGATTTTGGTCAAATTTATCAAACTCTTTAATGCATAAGTTAAATTTGTACTTTTCAAACAAAAAGATTACAAGTCACACTTTGTGTTCTTTCTCAGTATTCTTAATGGTGAACATATATAAATTCTTCAAGTGCTCATGTAGAAAGTACTGAAGTAACTTGAGTTCTGTTTCTTAATTTTCACATGCTGAACTATTATTATTATGTTTTGTATCTAGTGTTGAAAAGTAAATACGTGTGGTACACAGAATTGAAATCAAGAAGTGCATCTACATCTTACTCAAATAATACTATGCTTTCTGAACTTTTGCTCTTAGTCATCTATTTATTTGGAATTTTCCAAATTAACATCTATATAAAATAAAAATATTGGTGAAAGTATAAGCAATAAAATATGTTAATCTGAAGTTTATGTTTTTAAAAACTTCAAAAGCAACCACAGTGCCAGTCACTGTTCAAAATAAAATAAATGGGGCAGATGTGGTGATTCATGCCTGTAATCCCAGCACTTTGGGAGGCCAATGCTTAAGAAACATTTGAGGCCAGGAGTTCAAGATCGTGCTGGGCAACATAGCTAGAAACTCTCTGCCAAAATAACACAAAAAGCCAGGCATGGTGACATGTGTCTGTAATTCTTGCTACTCAGGAGGCTAAGGTGGGAGGATCACTTGAGCCCAGGAGTTCAAGGCTGTAGTGATCCATGACTACAACACAGCACTCTAGTCTGGGAAATAGAGCCGGACCTTTTATCTAAATAAATAAATAAAATTAAATGTTTTGTTCTGGGAGGATTATTCTATCATTAGCGTCACTTAGAATTACTCACATATGTTTTTAATTAAAATAAGGCTGGTTTTTAATTAGTTTATCATTGTTTTTAAAATTTCTACAGAAAATGTACCACTTATGGCCTGAATCTAAGGTAAACCAATGTAATTTTCTTTTTGTGCACCTGGTAATTTCCTATCTGTGCTTGACTTACCTGAAAGCTAACTTCCTTATGAAGATTTTCTTAACCATTACCAGGTAACACTAAATTCTGTCTTCTCACTCTTTATATAGCATACCTGTTTATACAATATTTTGATTTACTTTTTATTGTTCTTTCCTGCTACTGACCGCTCCACCACACTCCTAATTGTTATATGATAGGTAGTGTGTATTTGGAGAAAAATGCCAACAAAAGAATCAATTATGTTTGTAGGGCACGGTGGCACACAGTTATAATCCCAAAACTTTGGAAGGCCGAAACGGGCAGATCAGGAGGTCACAGGATCGAGACCATCCTGGCTAACAAGGTAAAACCTGATCTCTACTAAAAATACAAAAAATTAGGTAGGCATGGTAGCACACACCTGTAGTCCAAGCTACTCTGGAGGCTGTGGCAGGAGAATTGCTTGAACCCCGGAGGTGGAGGTTGCAGTGAGTCAAAATCGTGCCACTGCACCCCAGCCTGGGTGACAGAGTGAGACTCCATCTCAAAAAAAAAAAAAAATCAATTATGTGATTTTTGAGGAAACCATTTCTACACTTGATCTTAGCCAAAAGGCTGAGAAGTGATTGAGGAAACCATTTCTTAAGAATGGAGATAAAAGCTACAAAGGTAAGGATATTTATCATATATTAATAATCTCTCAAAAGTTCTAAAATTAATGGCATAAATATGTTTTCATCATTTTCTAATACATAAAATATAAAATCTCATGACTTACACAGTCCCTTTAAATTTCTTTTCATTATGTGTCATTTCTACCATAGGTTGCTACTAGAAGAAGTGAATGTACAAAGAAGGAAGATTTTCAAAGTATCCTCTCATTCATTAATTCAAGTTTCTTAGAAGAGTATAAAAGAAGACAAGTCAAAATTTACTGGGAATAATAAAGTGTACTAAACTTCATTGACCTCAGGAGGCAATGGTGCTTTTCCAGTCTTCCACTTTCAAGATTCTAAGAAATCATGTCCAATTTAATTATAGGAAAGAGATTTAAAAAGTTAAGGTTGGAAGTTTCATTGAAGGGAAGGCTCATTTAAAAAAAAATACAGATTAATGTGAAAATAATTCACCAATTCAATTACCTGGGAAAACGAAGATGGGAGTTTCTAGTGTTATTGATGGCAATAACGGAAAGAAGAAAGGGAACAGGGAGTTTAATTGAGTGTATGTGAAGAGACAAAGCTGTGCTTAAATGAAAGCAAAGGTCAGATGCCAGGCTTTCCCTGAAGACATAGTGATTTTCTAAAGCGTTTACTGGAACAGAAATTCAACCAAGAATGTTAAACTAACATCTTTCATGAAAGCAAAGCAACTATTAATCCAAGGTTATGCAACTCTATAAAATATATTAAATAGTCTATAAAGCAGTACATTTTGTTTGTGATTTGTGAGTTAATAAACTGTTAACAAGTTTCTCTTCACTACACTTTATTCTCATTTATCAAGTTTCAGTTTTACTCAGGGGACAAACTATTACAGGTGACATCTAGTATTGTGGTACTTTTACTTCTGAAGTTATAAGTAACTCCAGGAACAAATGCAAACAAAAATTTTCATAAGCACTTTTGTTTAATGGCAAGCAAGCATTTATAGTTTGTATGTCCAAAAGTCCATCTCATGTGAATAAAATAACCAGAATTTAAAATTATAACCCAATTAATTTAGTAGCTTCATATAAGCTCACACTATTTGATCATAATTTATTATACCAATGTTCTATTTGGAGTCATTTATTTTTTTAACATATGTATTTATATGTTAAAAAATAATATGTCTTTGAGAATATTTTTTTGTATAATTTAAAGCAATTACTCATCAATAACTTGTGGAAATAAAAAAGCAGAAACAAAAAATATAAGAAATGTTTTCTATGAGTAAAATAATAAAATGTTCTCTAACAATAAAATTAACTTTTCATTGTCTGCTAACTAGGCAGGGGTGCAGTGGCTCACACCTGTAATTCCAGGACTTTGAAAGAACAAGGAAGGTTGATCACTTGAGGTAAGGAGATTGAGACCAGCCTGGTCAACATGGTGAAACCCCATCTCTAGTAAAAATACAAAGAAATTTTCCCAGGTAGGGTTGCATGTGCCTGTAGTTCCAGCTACCAGGGAGGTTGAGACAGGAGAATCATTTGAATCCAGGAGGAGGCACAGGTTGGAGTGAGCCAAGATTGTGCCATTGCACTCCAGCCTGGGCAACATAGTGAGATTCCATCATTCACCAAGGTTGAAATGAAGGGAAAAATGTTAAGGGTAGCCAGAGAGAAAGGTTGAGTTACCCACAAAGGGAAGCCCATCAGACTAACAGTGGGTCTCTCTGCAGAAACCCTTCAACCCAGAAAAGAGTGGGGGCCAATATTCAACATACTTAAAAGAATTTTCAAACCAGAATTTCATATTCACCCAAACTAAGCTTCCTAAGCGAAAGAGAAATAAAATTATTTACACACAAGCAAATGCCAAGAGATTTGTCACCACCAGACCTACCTTACAAGAACTCCTGAAGGAAGCACTAAACATGGAAAAGAACAACCAGTACCAGCCACTGCAAAAACATACCAAATTGTAAAGACCATTGACACTATGAAGAAATTGCATCAACTAACAGACAAAATAACCAGCTAGCATCATAATGACAGAATCAAATTCACATATAACAATATAAACCTTAAATGTAAATAGGCTAAATGCCCCAATTAAAAGACACAGACTAGCTAATTGGATAAAGGGTCAAGACTCATCAGTGTGCTGTATTCAGGAGACCCATCTCACGTGCAAAGACACACATAGGCTCAAGATAAAGGGATGGAAAAATATTAACGAAGCCAATAGAAAGCAAAAAAACCCAAAACAAACAAAATAAAACAAAAAAACAAAACATAAAAAAAACACAGCTTGCAATCCTAGTCTCTGATAAAACAGATTTTATACCAACAAAGATCAAGAGACAAAGAAAGACATTGCATAATGGTAAAGGGATCAATGCAACAAGAAGAGCTAACTATCCTAAATACAAAAGCACCTAATACAACAGCACCCAGATTCATAAAGCAAGTTCTTAGGGACCTATAAAGAGACTTAGAATCCCACAAGATAATACTGGGAGACTTTAACACCCCAATGTCAATATTAGACAGATCAAGGAGACAGAAAAGTAACAAGGATATGCAGGACTTGAACTCATCTCTAGACCAAGCAGACCTAATAAACATCTACAGAATTCTCCACCTCAAATCAAAAAAGAATATACATTCTTCTCAGTGCCACATCACACTTCTTCTAAAATTGACCACATAATTGGAATTAAAACACTCTTCCACAAATGCAAAAGAATGGAAAAGATAACAGTCTCTCAGACCACAGGGCAATTAAATTAGAACTCAGGATTTAAAAACTCACTCAAAACTAAACAGCTGCATGGAAACTGAACAACCTGTTCCTGAATGACTACTCAGTAAATAAGAAACTAAGTCGGAAGTAAACATGTTCTTTGAAACCAATAAGAACAAAGACACAACGTACTAGAATCTCTGGGACACAAACAGTGTTTAGAGGGAAATTTATAGCACTAAATGCCCACAAGAGAAAGAAGGAAAGATCTAAAATAACACCCTAACATCACAATTAAAAGAATTAGAGAAGCAAGAGCAAACAAATTCAAAAGATAACAGAAGACAAGAAATAACTAAGATCAGAGCAGAACTGAAGGAGATAGACACACGAAAAACCCTTCAAAAAGTCAGTGAAGCCACGAGCAGGTTTTTTGAAAAGATCCACAAAATAGACCGACTGATTAATAAAGAAAATAGAGAAGAATCAAATAGATGCAATAAAAAATGATAAAGAGTATATCACCACTGATTCCACAGAAATAGGAACTACCATCAGAGAATACTATAAACACCTCTGTGCAAATAAACTAGAAAAATCTAGAAGAAATGGATAAATTCCTGGTCACATAAACCCTCCCAAGACTAAACCAGGAAGAAGTTGAATCCCTGAATAGACTAATAAAAAGTTCTGAAATTGATGCAGTAATTAATAATAGCTTACCAGCCAAAAAAAGTCCAGGACCAGATGAATTCACAGCTAAATTCTACCACAAGTAAAAGAACGAGCTGGTACCATTCTTTCTGAAATTATTCCAAGCAATAGAAAAAGAGAGACTCCTCCCTAACTCATTTTATGAGGCCAGCATCATCTTGATACCAAAATCTGGCTGAGACACAATTAAAAAAGAAAACTTCAGGCCATATCTCTGATGAACATCAGTGCAAAAATTCTCAATAAAATACTGGCAAACTGAATCCAGCAGCACATCAAAAAGCTTATCCACCATGATCAAGTTGACTTCATCCCTGGGATGCATGGTTGGTTCAACATATGCAAATCAATAAGCATAATCCATCACCAAAACAGAACCAATGACAAAATCACAAGATTATCTCAATAGATGCAGAAAAGGCCTTCAATAAAATTTAACACCCCTTCATGCTAAAAACTCTCAATAAACTAGGTCTTGATGGAAGGTATCTTTAAATGATAAGAGCTATTTATGAAACCCACAAGCAATATTATATTGAATAGGCAAAAATTGGAAGCATTCCCTTTGAAACCCAGAACAACACAAGGATGCCCTCTTTCACCACTCCTATTCAACATAGTACTGGAATTTCTTGCCAGGGCAATCAGGCAAGAGAAAGAAATAAAAGTCGCCAAATAGGAAGAGAGGAAGACAAATTGTCACTGTTTGCAGATGATATGATTCTATATTTAGAAAATCCTATTGTCTCAGCCCAAAATCTCCTTAACCTAATAACTGTAGCAAAGTCTCAGAATACAAAATCAATGTGCAAAATTCACAAGCATTCCTGTGCACCAATAATAGGCAAACAGAAATCCAAATCAGGAATGCATTCCCATTTCCAATTGCTAAAAAGGGACTAAAATACCTAGAAATACAACTTACAAGGGATGTGAAGTATCTCTTCAAGGAGAACTACAAACCACTGCTCAGGGAAATAAGAGAGAAAACAAACAAATAAAAAAAATTCCATGCTCATGATTAGGAAGAATCAATATTATGAAGATGGCCATGCTGCCCAAAGTAATTTATAGATTCAGTGCTATCCACTTCAAGCTACCATTGACTTTTTTCACATAATTGGAAAAAAAAATAACTCAAATTTTATATGTAACAAAAAAGAGCCTGCAGTGCCAAGACAATCCTAAGAAAAAAGAACAAAGGTGGAGGCATCACACTACCTGACTTCAAACTATAAGGCTACAGTAACCAAAACAGCATGGTACTGGTACAAAAAAACAGATGTATAGACCAATAGAACAGAACAGAGGCCTCAGAAATAACGCCACACATCTAAAACCATCTGATCTTTGATAAACCTGACAAAAGCATGCAATGCAGAAAGGATTCCCTATTCAATAAATGGTGCTGGGAAAACTGGCTATCTATATGCAAAAAACTAAAACTGGACCTTCTTCTTACACCTTATACAAAAATTAACTCAAAATAAATTTAAAAAAGTAAGATCTAAAACTATAAAATCCCTAGAAGAAAACCTAGGCAATTCCATTCAGGATATAGGCATGGGCAAAGACTTTATGACTAAAATACCAAAAGCAATGGCAACAAAAGCAAAAATTGACAAATGGGATCTAATTAAACTAAAGAGCTTCTGCACAGCAAAAGAAACTATCATCAGAGTGAACAGGCAACTTACAGAATGGGAAAAAATTTTTGTAATCTATCCATCTGACAAAGGGCTAATATCCAGAATCTACAAAAACTTAAGTTTATGAGAAAACTCCATCAAAAAACGCATAAAGGATATGAACAGACACTTCTCAAAAGAAGACATTTATGCAGCCAACAAACATGAAAAAAAGCTCATCGTCACTGGTCACTAGAAAAATGCAAATCAAATCCACGCTGAAATACAATCTCACACCAATTAGAATGGCAATTATTAAAAAATCAGGGGACAACAGATGGCTGGAGAGGATGTGGAGAAATAACACTTTTATACTGTTGGTGGAGTGTAAATTAGTTCAACTATTGTGAAGGGCAGTGTGTGGATTCTTAAAGAATCTAGAACTGGAAACACCATTTGACCCAGCAATCCCATTACTGAGTATAAACCCAAGGGATTATAAATCATTCTAGTATAAATGATTTTATACTAGAATACACACCTATGTGTATTGTGATACAGTTCACAATAGTAAAGACTTGGAACCAACCCAAATGCCCATCAGTGATAGACTGGATAAAGAAAATGTGGCACATATACATCATGGAATACTACAGAGTGCCTTTGCGGGGGCATTGTTGAAGCTGGAAACCATCATTCTCAGCAAACTAACACAAGAACAGAAAACCAAACACCGCATGTTCTTACTCATAAATGGGTGTTGAACAGTGAGAATACATGGATACAGGGAGGGGAACATCACACATTGGGGCCTGTCGGGGGGTGGGGGACTAAGGGAGGGATAGCATTAAGAGAAATGCCTAATGAAGATGATGGGCTGATGGGTACAGCAAGCCACCATGGCACATATATACCTATGTAATAAACATGCACGTTCTGCACATGTACTCCAGAACTTAAAGTATAATAATTAAAAAATTCTGCCAACTATAAACCAAATATTATATGAAAGTTTTTACAAAGATTTGGAATGTTCTAGATCTTCTCTTTCCAATATATTATATGTGGCAAATGAACACTCAACTAATGTGACAAAGAAACTATATTTCAGTTTTATTTAATATTTAATTTAAATTTAAATAGTCATATATGGCTAGTAGTGACTTCATTGGATTGCACAGACAAATAGAAACTTGTTTTGTAATTTACATTTTTGGATACTGTGAAGGTTTATTTTCTTTAAAAATGAATTGATCAAATGTATTTTTTTTGTGTGAGAATTTTGTATGTATGGTTTTCATCTAGTTTTCTATCAGAGTCTTCCAGATTAAAATCAAAAGAAAAGAAAATAAGCCAAGTGAAAAGAAAAAAAAATGAAAGAGGGTAAGAAGGAAGAAAGGATCAATGGAAGGATGGATAGAAAGCAGGTAGAAAGGATAGAAGAAAGAAAGAAGGAAAGGAAGGAGGGATGGAAGGACATTTCGGAGATGTACAGCATAGCAATATAAATCCAATCTGGAGTTTGAAATAACACAGTAAGCTAAACAGAAGATTTTTAATATAGATAATATTTACTCTAATAAAAGTGTAACTATAACATATGAAGTATCTCTGTATGGTACTCCAGGGCTGAGAGAGAATTCATAAGGAAGGAAAAACTTGGAAGAGTTCTTTTTAAAGATTTGGTTTGGAGCACAGGATGGCAAAGGAGTTGAATGACTTGGTCAGACTGGAGTTGGAGTGATGTTGCTCAGCTAAGAGTAGGTCACCTTTGGAGTACAGGTGGAAGAGTGGATAAACAACCAATAATGTGGATGCAGTAAAAATTCAGGTGTCTGGAGCTGGAGACCTTTAGAGCATGCAGAGGGGTGGAGCTTGCCAAGGGAGCCCAGGGAGCAGCTGCCTGCAGGCTGTGCAAAATTCCATTTTTCTTTTCTAGAGACTGCAGAAAAGTTATCACTGAGCCAAGTCTGCAAGGTCACAGAGGGACTGCATTTTGCACCCACGAGTTTTGAACATCCTTGCTATGTTTGTAAAATTTTCCTGCTTATGAATTTCTGTTCCCTGGAGAAGAAGCCACAGAATACTGAAGATCTTTTCTAGCTACAGCTAAAGCTAATTTAAGTTCATCTGAGCTAGGCAACTTCAATCATAATCACTTGTGCAGTCCTAAATTCAGAAGAATGCAATTTGATGAAAAGGACTCCCTGTAGATTTCACTTTGCTGGTGTGTTTGGCAGAGGCGGCTCAAATGTGGGTGATATTAATAGTTATAAAGTTGAGTTTCAGACACAGTGGAGGAGCTTTTGTTAAAAGAAGCTGTGATTGTAGTAAATCTAAGTCCTGACAGCAGGACCGACTGTATCATTTTTGGCTCCTCAGGTCCATCCTATAGAATTACATTTGTAGCGTTTTGTTTGTTTGTTTGTTTGTTCTTTTGGCAGCTTAGTCTTGAAGTTTACTTCTCTAGTCTCTAAAACTGTCAGTGCATGGCCCAATGTTCTTTACGTAAGATCGGCTTCTTTTGCTTACAACTAAAAACCCCAATCAAAATAAAAATGTGTTCTCAGAAAAGCTGCCAACTGCAAAGCTTCACAGAAGCTAAGCAATTCTGAAATTGGTTATGTGGCCTCATTGAGGAAGATGGACATAAAATCTTAGATATTATTAATAGATAAAACTCTTACTGATGAAAAGTCATAGGAGAATGTTCGCATTTTCTCTGTGATAAGAAGTTAGTCCTCAGGTAACCTGAGTCAGGTTTCCTGCAAGCTAGTGCCAGTTCCTATCCCCTCTACAAACCATAACTGACAATTTCCAAATATAAAACTAGAATAAAGTGCTAGCATATCCTAGGAATTTCTAAGTCATGAACTGGAAGAGATTGCTCATTTATAATACATAAAACCTGGGAAAGAATTTTGGAAATGGGTTTTGAGGATGCTATATCAAGAAAATCAAAATATGTTTTAGAGGAGCTTTTTCAAAACATACATTTACCAGAAATTATGGGTTGCATATACAAGTTTGTTGGTGGTGGTGTTACTCAGTGATGCACCCTACAACCCTAAAAGAGTAGCTGATACTTAATCTGAACTCAATAGGTATATTTGAAAAAGCACACTAGTTCTAGCAGCTATAAAATAGATATGGTTATTTATCCTGTGAAATAGGTGCAATGGGTACTATAATGTTACATGCTCAATAAAGTTAGATGCACATGAGAGTCACCTGAGTGCTATTTAAAACATTCTGAAACCCAAATCTCCACCTCCAGAAATTTTAATTAAATTGTGAAGAAAAGCTCCAAAATTTTCATTTGGAAAAGTTTCTCACCTGATACAAAATAGAAAATCTTAGGAATTATCAAGAAAATAATTTTGGAGAAGGTATATCATATGTGCCTGCCTACCACAACCTGAATGTCTCAAGAGAGCCCAACATATAGTCATTTCTTCAAGGTGTTAGAAAGTATTAATAAGGGAAGTATGAGCATTATAGAAAGAAAGCATTATAGAAAGTATGAGAATTATATTATAGGACAAAGAGGATCAGGGCTGCTGTTGTTGCAGTAGAAATTATTATTTTTTCAATTTAAATGATAGAAGCAAAAGATAAAGTAAGCCTGACTGCCATAATAAGACACAAACGGGAGTGGTCTTCAGAAAGATGTGGCCTGGAGCAATCCCTAATGGTGGTTAATTTATCTTGGGTTTGCTCAGACCAAAAGAGATGATCGGCCCACTAAGTCAAAACTTGACTTGCAAAACTTGGAGGCTTGATAGCAATGTTGACTAATATGTAGCTATAGTGTAGTTGTTAAGAGCACAGATTCTAGCATAGGGATGCCTGAGTTCAAATACCATTGTCATGTTGGGGGTTTTTGGGGGTCAGGGGAGCACTCGGTTTGCTCCCCGGTGGGCTCTAGATTCTTGGTCTCTCACTTTCTCAAAAATGAGAGAGGGGACCACGGCAGGTGCACTCATAAAGTAAAAACCAGATTCAAAAAGCTTTTGCAGAAAAGTGATTTATTTAGGCAGAGAGAGAAAAAGGAGGAGACAGAAAGAAACAGCTAACTCTCACATTGAGTGAGAGAAAGAAAAGCCCCTCTCACGCTGAGTGAGAAGGGTTCCCAGAAGGGGGAAAACCAGAGAAGGAAAGCTCCTCTCATAATGAGTGAGAAAATCCAGAAAGATGGAATCCAGGAGAGGAAAGCAGCTTCCACACTGAATGGAAGGGAATTGAAAGAAAGGGATGGAGTTAAGGAGGGGAAGACAGGCTTCCACAAGAAAGTGGAAGGGGACTCCAGAGGGAAAATCCAGGAGAGAGAAAGAGGGCTTCCTTGAAGGGAGTGTTCATGGAAGGGGATCCAAACATGGAGTCTGAAGGGGTGTGGAAGAAGGGGACTTTTAACCTGGGAGGAACCCCTGCATTCTCCAAGCCCCCTAGTCAATGAAAGGAGTTCCTTGGAACTTCCACTGGAGTGATTGACTTTTGGTTCTTCCTTGTGCAGAAAAAATTAAAACAGAGACGGTTAAATCTCCTCCCGGATGGAGAGAGATGGGGGGTCGGGGGAAGGCTCTGGGAAGTTCCTGCCCTTAAAACTACGCCCCTTGTGGACCGGGAAAGAGAACACATTCCCTCATAATCATTGCTGCTTGCTTACTAGCTGACTTTACACAGAGATACTAAAGTTCTCTCCACCTGTGTGTCTTCATCAGTAGTGTAAATGATCACAGTTGTTCAGATGGTGCTAAGAATATGTAAAACACTTTGAATAGTGCCTTATACACAAGGAATGGTATGTGAGTAGCTTTCTAATAACAACTCTTGTTTAAAACTGAAATTTTTTTTGCATGAAATATATGAGCAACATTTTGTATAAGACATTGAGAGTGCAATTTTAAATGACTCAATAATATAAAAATACAGTAATAAAGTAGAAAGTAGATATGTACATTTTATATTCAGGCATGTATATTTTTAAGATAAAGGCAGGCTTAATGTTAAGGGAATAATTTTAAAAATATTTTTACAAATATAACTGTGAAACCTGGTTCTTTTAAAACCTAATCTTTGATCTCTATACAAATCTACAAAAGTATTCATGAAAGAGATCAACTTGAATTATGTTTAAATGATTTCCTTAAATGAATTAATTCCTTAAAAAGAATGAGAGCTTAAAGTCTGCTTAATATTAAAGATTTAGGACTGTGAAACAATAAACTGTACATTTCAAGAAATTTGAAATATTTTATAGGGCAGCCTAAAATTAAACTTTTTATAATTTGCATAAAAACATATCAAATATATTTATTCAAAATGGAGACAGGTGTAGTTTCTTTTGAATATTCAATACAAAAGAATCAAAAATAAAAATAAAGCCTAATATCAAAAGTACAATAGTTATCTAATAATAGCAATAGTGATGCTAGTGTTAAATGAAGGAAAACCTTATGAAAAAAATCTGAATTTTTACAGCATCCTCCTTGAGGTAATTAATAGCACAAACTCTTTAGCCTCATATGTATGACTCTAAAGAACAAACCACCAAGTGACTGATAATGAAATTTGAAAGGTTGTAATTTTCTCAACAATCAGCTTATTTTGTATCTGAAGAACAAATGGACTTAGATGGAAATAGTTTTTTGGAAGAAGCTGCTTGAGGATGGCAGAGAGTAATTTGAATTATAGCCTAGGGATAGACATATATCATTAAGTCTATATCTACATTCACACCACATAACTAGCACTATTGGCAATCTTATGATACATGATATGTTTAAAAGTTGCTATAATCATTTCTGAAGAATTGACTAGATTTAACCCACTTATGATCTTTTTATAAATCAGTGTAGTGTACTATATGAGTGGTCAATTTATGCTTTTTATTTTCAGTATCTTAGATAATTATGTAATCAACATTGTAATATAATAACACATTCCTCTTCTCAGTTTATAATTGGAGTTTTTAAAAACATTAAATAATGTTTTGCTTCTGATGTGTATTAATATGTGGCAGAACTAATTGTCAGCATAACACCATGTTTGAAAGTGTTTTGACCAGCAAATTAGTCAAGTTTTGCGATGTAATTTAGAACCTACCATGACACCTAAGCCAATCAGAGATTTTATTATAAAATTATGACCAGACTCAGTTTTCTGCTCAGCCATTTAATTTCTAATTTTTGTCATAAGGAAACTTGAATAACGAATGCAAGTTTATGCAGTTGAATATTACATAAAATTACATACTATATGTAGGCTTCAAACGTGCTTCAGCAAGGATTTTAAATATTTTTTATGGGGGCCATATCAGACATGAATAGAACTTGGTTAATTTCTGCTTTATGTGCTAATATGGTTTGGTTGGTTTGGCTCTGTGTCTCCACCCAAATCTCATCTTGAATTGTAGTCACAGAATTCCCATGTTGTGGGAGGGATTCTGTTGGAGATAACTGAATAACGTGTTGGTGGTTTCCCCCATACTGTTCTAGTGGTACTGAATAAGTCTCAGGAGATATGGTGGTTTGATCAGGGGAAATTTGTTTTGCTTGGCTCTCATTCTCTGTCTTGCCACTTCCATGTAAGATGTGCCTTTTACTCTCCACCATGATTGTGAGGCATCCCTAGCCACATGGAACTGTAAGTCCATTAAACCTCTTTCTTTTGTAAATTACCCAGTCTCATTTATGTCTTCATCAGCAACATGAAAACGGACTAATACATGTGTGGTAGGAGATAGTTAAGAAATGATAATTTTCCTTTACAGAGCTGCCTGAATTTCAATAATTGTGTCAATTTAATTATGATTTCAACACACACTCAATTCTATAGATTCTTTTTCTAAACTAAAATACCAGTAGAGTCTATTTTCTATACCACTTGTTTCCATCTGAATGATTATGATATAAGCTAATTGTCAAAGAAAGATAACAAGTATCACAACTCTTTTGGGTATCTATAATACATTATTTTTGAAAATAGTTATTACTCTTCAAAAACATGGAATCTTAAATAAAAGTAATACTATTCCATGGTAAGAAGCATATGACATGGGGGAAAAAAAACACCACATTTTGTACTACTCATAATATATTAGAATTTTAAAAAGCTATTTGTTTGTATCTCTGCTAAAATTACGAGCAAGATACAACTTTACACTTGCCTTATCAATCAAACTTGTTCTCAGCAGTTGATGTGAGGAAAAATAAGGTACTGCAATTTCTTTTAGAAATTAAAATGCACACCAAAATTCTAATCATTTAATTATTTAAGAGTAATTTCAACATTTCCTTTAACTTTTGGACTATTGTACCAATGCAGAGAATAATAACTAAATAGTCTCAATAAATATACTGTATTTTTTTATGAAACAGAACAGGAAATATTTTTGCTAGATACTGAACTTCTCTAAGGGACAAATTGTGGCCTCAGTCACAGGAATGGCCCAGAAAAGACATAGGAAAGTCAAATATGAGATGTCCCCATCGCCATTTTTTTTTCGAGTTAACTGAAAGGCAGGAAACAAAAGGAAAAAAAAGATAAGACTTTCATATGGCAGAAAATTCTTGATCCATAATATTGGGAAGGTAGGATACATTCCATTTGCTTCTAGGATATAGCTTCCCTAATTAGCTTTACCATATGGTATCCAGCAGGTGTACAGTTCCAGGGGTTTGAAAGGACCTTTTAGAGTTGAGAGGTATACATTCAGTACTTGAGTCCCTGAAGTTTTGCTGTGCAAAGGAACTTGGTGTGGTCCCTTCCAGTGGAGTTCAAGGGCAATCTTTCTTTGGTGTGCTTCCAAAAGACTCAGTCTCTGGGTTCTAGATTGTGAAAGATCTGGTTGTCATTAGTTCGTGGGCAGGTAACGAAGGGCTTTATTTTTTTACCTCATAAAATTATGAGTTTCTCTAATGCAATAAAGCCTTGGGTTATTGAGTCACATTAGACTTTTAATTTAAGAGTGAGAAATCATTGAGTTTTTATTATGACAGGCATAGACTTGCCAGTAATTATTTCATAAAGGTCAGTTTATGTTTTCCAGTGGGAATGAATCTGATGGACATTAGTTGGAAAAGGCAATTTAATCTATTCAGCTGAATTTACCTAATATCATTTTGTTTATAAAACTTTATCTGTTTTATAACTTGTCAAGGGAAACAAATATCTCTATTGCTGGAGACTTAAACAACAATGTCCCATAAGAGAAACACATTTTAATGACCTTTCAGCTACTGTTTTTGCATGGCCTGCTTGCAAGGGAAAGCATCTATACAACCAGAAAATATACTTTGAAGGTGGAAATTAAACAAAATCTCTATGTATGTGCTCAAATGATTCAGCAAGCGTCAGAAATCTATCACCTGAGGTTTTTATTGTCTTATCAGAATTACGGGTTTGACAAACCAAACACTGGTTATGAACCATTTAAGCCATTTTAGAATAGTCACCCATAATATTTGAAACACTTTATATCTTCCCTGATGAGTCATGGAGTGCAGAGCTTTTAATAATGGAACCATTAAGGAGTCATGAAGGATTAGGTGGCTGTCCTAGTTTCTCCATGAGTCCACACCTAACATTGGATTTACATCATCTTAAATAGAAATTTTGTTTCTCCAGTTCAGGTGTATAATATTGTTTATTAAAAATATTATAGGTAATCGGACTTGGATACATCTTATGGAGTTAATTCTAATTGCATACCTTAACAATTTTAGTACTTAAAGAATTAACTGTTAATAAGACTTAAAATGGACATGGTTAAAGATGTGAGGAGTGTTCATTACAGTTATGACTCAATTGACAAGGAATTTCAGTTTATTTCTGTTGTATATAATATTTTAAGATAGTAACTGGATTTAGACTAATATCATTATACCAGGAGTGCTAGATTCCTATGAATTTCATACAATACGTAAAACACACATTAATAACATATCCATGAAATATAATCTTAAAGAAGGTTTAGAATTATGAATTTGCAAACATTTTCCTATAATTAAATATATAACTCTCTCTTTTTATAAAAAAAGATACTCTTTTGAAATGTTCCAAGGACCCAGCAGAATAATTCCAAAGCTAATTTGAGGTAAAGAAAAAGATTCAAGTTAGAATTTGATTTGGGAAGTTTGTCAAAAATATCAAAGGTTTAAAACACTTTATCAAAATAGGATCACAGCTCACTCTGAACAGTAGTCATTCATCTAACCAAATTAACAATTAAAAGACTTCAAGTTAAATACAGAAAGTTACGTAGTTGTATTTGTTACTCATAGCTCTTTCACAGAGAGCACTCAGGTTTTCAAAATAGATCAACCCAACAAAGACAACATGAAGCCTAGAAAATTATCTTGATAAAAAAGAGCATCTTTGTGTTCTAGACCAATTACCGAAAAGGTAAATAAAGACCTTTCATATTTTCCTACTTCTTAAGAGGAGACCAATACATTATAAAAGTCGTATTGTTTGAATGGAGAGAACCAAATTCTAGTTTTGCATCAGTGTACTTCTTTTAATAAGGCTCATTTTTAGAAAAAAACATAAAAATAATTGTTTTCTAATGTTAGATGTTAGCTATCATAATTACACATAAAATTTCTTCATGAAATTTCTCTTCCACAAGCCTACAACTTTCTAATCAACTAAATATTGCCTTATAGTTTTTCTCTTCTCACTTTGGAAAAACCATGTAATCTACTTTAGAACAGAAATTTCTTTTTCCCTTAAAACAAAATATCCTCATACTTTACGGCTTTTCTTTACTAAAGAACATCTTATGTTTCTGGTATAGCTTCATATAGAGTTGTTGCCTTATTATTTCTAGTAATTTTAGTTACATATATTTCTTAGAATTGTAAACATTAATGAATTTAATTTTCTGTGAACACCTGGCAGAAGGAAACTGCGAACTGTCTGTTACATCCATAATCTGTAGATTAGCAAATATGTGAATCACAATTGTTAGAAGCACGTACTCTGCCATAGTACAATTTGGCAATGCGGCACAGAACATGTTTATGAACAGTCTCTAATATCTTTAGTCTCACTGTAATAGGAAACTGTAAAAGAGGCAAAATTGTATCACTACCTTCTGTTTGTTTGTTTTGGGGCTAGAGCTAAGAATTAAATTCTTGTTTGTATATATTTCCCTCAGCCTCAATTTTTCATTCTTGATTATAAATATGTTAACATTTATTGGAATAGAAAACACATATTTTTCATTGAAATTTTGTTACTAGTGTCTATTTAACTCACTTACTTTTAACAATTATGCCTGGATTACTTATAAAGAAAAGACATTTAACCACTGGACATCACTTTATTTTTCTTGCTGACAAATTTTGTAGTAAAAATATAACAGAGAATTATTTTATCATTTAACTTAAGTAGAAAAAAGGGTACATTGGTATTATACTTAAGACTGAAAACTTTGAAGACATGCCTGTTTTAATCAAACCAAAAATTATTCTTATTTACCAAAGATTAATCAAGCCATATTGTTGTAGGCTCAGCAATGCACCAAGATGTAACAATCCCTTATCTGAGATAACGCCCAGAGTTCTTTGTCCTACGTGGAAGAAAATCAGAGAGTGCAGACACAAAGGTGAAGTTAGAGCAAAAGTTTATTAAGTGAAAGAAGAAAGCTCTCTGCCAGCAGAAAAGGGGGCCCAAGCAAGGTGCCCACTAGGCGCTGGGGTCCAGGGTTTTTATGGACTGGGAAGGGGAAGGAATGTGCTTAGTCCGTGGCTGTCTTGAAAATGTGTGACTCAGCTTGGCCCAGGATCTTGTTCTAGGACCAGTCATAAAACTTGGCCTGGGACTAATCAGGAGCTGAAATGATTATTCATAGATTATGCTTAGCTCAGCCCAGGACCTATCAGAAGCTGAAGTAAAAGCTTGGCATGGGACTTTGACCCAGGACCAATCAGGGCTGAAAGGATGATTCATAGAAGCCAGACTTAGCAATCCAAATAAAGGCAAGTAGAGTGCCCATCAGAACCCACCGGAGCCTACCATGCTCATGCACAGAAAAGGAGAAGAACGTTTTACGGCGGAAACCTGCTCACTGTACAAAGAACAAAGGCATGTCTATGCTAGACCTTCTCTCCTTATCTGAGTGAGCTGGAGGTTTGTGTAAGTTTTTATCCAAATGGGTGGGAGTTTATTCTATCTTTACAGCCAAGGGCATGTCTCCAGGAAAAACACTCTGTTATGGTTCCCTCATTGGTGCCTGAAACTCATTGTTTTTTCCCCAGGCTGCTTTTTATGTTATGTGGGCATGAGGCACTTATCCATGGACCAGGGCTCCCTGGGGACCCTTTCCTTGCTGTCTCCCTAAAGCAAGCTAACTAACTCCTTTCAGTCCCCCTCAGGAGTGGAGGTTGTGTGTTGATCTTTCTGTATACTTCTTCCTGGAAAGAGGTGTTTTGCAGGCAACAGCAGCTAGGATTTCACCAAGGCCTGGTTTAGGGGTACTTGGAAGAAAGGCATCCATGCATAGTGTGGTCCAAAATCTAGGATAAAGGTCAACCTTGGCACCTGCCCTCGCTAATATTGTTCTACTAAATGTGTTTTTTGAAAGAATTTTTGATGTCATAATCAGAATAGGAAACAAAATCTAGTATCTAAATTTTATGTTAGTCTGCTAGTATTACTATTATGTATGTGCTTCCTGCCACTCGTTTGTCGATAAAGAAAATAATAACAGTTATAATAGTTATAGCAATAGTAATAATAATAATGTGTTTTGGCCAGGCACAATGGTTCACATCTGAAATCCCAGCACCTTGGGAGGTCAAAGCGGCCTGATCACCTGAGGTCAAGAGTTCGAGACCACCCTAGACAACATAGCAAAACTCTGACTCTACTAAAAATACAAAAATTAGTTAGGAGTGTTGGCACATACCTGTAGTCCTCTCTCACGAGTGGAGACCCTAACTGCTGTTAGAGAGATTGTGTGTTGATCTTTCTGGATACTTCTTCCTGGAAAGAGGTGTTTTTCAGGCAACAGCAGCTAGGATTTCTGAGGCTGAAGCTGTAGTCCCAGCTACTCGAGAGGCTGAGGTTCTAGAATCACTTGAACCCGAGGCATATATTGCAGTGACTCAAGATCACGCCACTGCACTCCAGCCTGGGTGACAGAGCGAGACTCCATCTCAAATAATAATAATAATAATAATAATAATAATGTGTTTTGTATTACTCTCATTCTCGTGTTTGGAGTGAGCCTGTGAAAACTGAATGATTAATGTTACCACTTTATCTTCCATCCAAAATTCTTGTATCTTGACATAAATTTGCCATGAAAGATTCTTGTGATTTTCCATAAAGAAATTTGGAAAGACTTTGCCTTCAGTCATAATGCTTAATTTAACCTATGTGCACAGAAGTTAAAAGTTTACCAGTTCTGAATCTAGGCCTTAGAAACCATTGTTACGTGTCAACTTGCTATCTTATGCCCTATTGTTGTCATAAAACGAATATACCCCAGCTAGCTCACTGAACAAATAAAGGTACATAATGTAGACTTGTTCCTCAGCTAAATGTTGCAGCCAAGACCAGCTGAGCCTAGTCAAACACGGTTGGTATCTGCTTATGCCTACTGATCTGCAGACCTGTGAGAAGGATGATTGCTACTTTAAGCCATTGACTTTGGGGATGGTTTGTTATGCAGTAGTGACTAGCTTGCTCTTTTTGCAATCACTTTGTCTTTTCACTTCAGGATTAATATCAGAATGATTTCTTGTTATGGTCATCCTTGTGGCACTTATGATGCTTTGAATTCTGGTAATCCAGTTCCACTAACAAATCAGGAAAATAAAAAGTAGAATCTTATAGTTAAAGAAAAAGCTTTCTTTTTCTACAGATAATGTGGTAACTTTCACAGATCTTTTGGTAATTTTACTATCTGAGATTGAAAATGTTTAAGAAAGTCTCACAACCCTCTATGTAACAAATGGGAGCAATTTAGAGGATATTAAAAGAAAACGAATGTTACTGTTTGTGTATTGAGTATATTATTGGATTTTGGATATTTTCAGCTCACTAGATTTTCAGATATTTTGCATTAGGGACAAAAAGCAAATCTTTGAATTTCCTAAAGCTCAAATAAGCTTCAGTATTTTACGTAACACTTCTATGAGATAGTCAAGAAGCTCCAGATAACATTGTTCTATTATTATTTTATTGATCAGTAAGGTAAGCACAAAACATATTAAACAATTTTCCCAAAAAAGGAAGCATATAGGAATATGATTTAAAAATTTCAATTCAGTGTCCATTCTGTACTATTTCTGGTGAAGTTGAATAATAATACCTTGTATCTGTAGAACGTTCAAAACATTTTATAGGCCTTTATAAATCCTTTTACTTCCCTATGAGATTGAAAAATCAAAATGTTTTATAGGTAGCACAATGAATCACAGTGGTTGTACTACAGTTTCAAAATGCTTACACATCAAAACCATCCCCATGAATTTCTATTAACTGTCAGCATTTGCAAAACAACAGCATTTCTGTCTAGGAAGGTTTCAGTATTTCTTAAGTAAATCAACACTCAAATTTAACTCCTTATGTATGAATTTCTTGCCCTTTTTATATGAAACTGCTGTACATATTTTGAAAGTTAAGCTAGTGCATGTTTTTAGAACCTTATGAAGTTCTATGATTTTAGAATCAAGTCAATATGTATTTTAAATAGCAAATGTTAGCGTCAAATAGTTTGAGTCCTCTGCAGATATAACATAGTCATATTCAATTTATCAAAAAAATGAGGTAACTTTAGTGTATGCATCACAAAAAAGAAGAAAAATATTATATAATTTAATAAAATTAGATTAACACAGAATTATTCATTATAAAAACTCCATAGTCCATTTCTCATAGTTATTTCACATAAAATATTGTGAAGTATTAAACTTTATGAAGTATATCCTTTATCACCATTGCCCAAATTTATTATTGTTTCTTCATTAAAATTAAGCAAAATATTAAGTACAATAAGTACTGACAATAGTCATGATTAATGTACAAAAACAGACCTAAGGGATACTTGAAGATTTTATTACAGTTTTTCTTACTTTAGATATATATTTTTTAATGTTAGTAATATCACAATGTATCCTATTAGAAAATCTGAGAGTGAGGGCCAGCAGACACGAGAGCAGATTTAAGCACACTGCACATCTCCATATGTGCTGAAGTGTGGAATGGGTAAAGAAACGAACATAACTTCCTAATTAAGAAAGAAGTTTCTGTAGCACCTAGGGAATGCAGAAGAGGGTGAATTTACATTGCTACAAATAACGTGTTAAAAAGGTGGTTTATACTGCCTGGTGAATAACTTGGGAGCATTAATGGAGTCATTCAGGGTTATTTCTTTGCTTGACAGGTTATCTGAAAAGCAAGAGTGTTGAAGGTTTTGTCAAGAGAGTTGAAGTAATAAATTATTATATCTTGTTGGAAAATAACAGTAATACAGAGCTAATAGAAGACAGAGGGTGAAAATAATTCTAAGCCACCATGAATCAAGAAATAATGGTAAGAAGGGAATGAGAGATTCAGGAAACAAGAGTCTTTACTTGGAAAATGAAAGTTTAATATTTTGTAGTAAAGATGTTTGGGTAAGGATGAATATAAGGTGTGGTCAAAGATGTAATCTTTTGACATGAGCTGAAAGGAGGGCTATTAAATTTGAGCAAGAAAATACCATGAACATGCACATCAATAATTTAAAAACCATGTTGGCTTGTTAGTGTTAATTAAAGTACTTATGACATCCTTCAGAAAATATACCTACTATAGAATAGCGGGATAAATATTGGGCAATTTGTGGCATATTAGAAATTGGTCTTAGCTTTATTACTTGGTTGAAATGTATATTTCTAACTGTGATAAAGAAGTTTTCTTTTTAAAATTGAGGTGCTTTGTGACCTGAATAATTATGTCGTTGCAACTTATCTTTATTTTTTGACATTTGTTTTTTTTTTTTTATTTCCTCTCTCTTCTTTTTACAAATATTATTCTTAGTTTTCTGCAACCAAATAACTTTTTTCCAAGCTTTCCCACCCTTGGGAAAGAGACTGCATCCTGACATCATCTACAGATAAGAACGTACTCTAGTGGACTATTGTATTCACAGAGCAAGCATACTCTGCATTGTGATGTAAAGCCAAGAATCTTAGTTGATAACTGCTTATTAAGCTAACATTATGTACTTTAAATGGGAGAGAGAGAGTACTAAGGAATGAATGGTACTAGGTTGTAGATAGAAAAAATATATAATGGAATGACTAGACAGGGAATACAATAATCCATTATACAGCTAATACACATAAAAATTATTATATTAATTCCTTAAGAAATTTTACTCAGCACCTTTTAAAAGCCAAGCACTGTCTTATTGTTGGGGCTACAAAAAGGAAGAAGCCCTTACTCTTATGCTCAATGCAGTCTAGTTTATTAGAGAAATTCACAGATGATTTACTACTGTAATATTAAAATGTTAAAGGCTAAAGTGACATTTACTATTTTGTGCAATTACTATGATGGTACATAGAAAGAATCTTTTAACAATGGTATGAGTGCTAGAAATTTCAACAAAGAGAAATAGTTTTTAAGTAATCTCTGGAAAAATAAAGAGGATGTTTCTAGGGTAGACAGAGGAAGAACCTAGCAAGAAATGAATAGCATCCCCAACAGAAACTCAGTGTCAGATACTGAGTAAAGACAGTAAAGTGGATTCTCAAGATACCATATCTACTAGATTTAAGCTACATTATTCTACCATGAAATCTTTGTTAGATATTTTCTATGATGATATGATATTAATTATATTTTATTGTTAAATTGTTAGTTGATACAATATACTATATTAACTGATGTTATATATTTATTTATACAATATATTTAATTTTATATAACATGTATATTTTTTATATTTATACAATTTGTATTGTTCTCATGACATATTTCTTTATGTGTACCATAGTAAATTATTTAAAAATATTATGTACATAATACAGATATTTTTTATGCTTTCTATTTATTTTAAATTACATTTTATGTTACTGTGTATCATCATAAATTAAATATATTTTAAGATATATTTTATAAATGTAAAATATGTGATTATACATGATTATATATAAATCATATAACATATGATTAATATATAACTAATGTTTTTGAAATTTGCCTAGTATTTCAAAAATGTTATTTAATGAAATGGATCAGAGTACCATAGATTTAGATTTTTGAGGTCCATCCTTACAGTCTGCCTCCTAGTACATAGTAGACATTCACGCTATTATATATATGTGTGAATAGAGTGAAGAAAGAAAGGACTATGAAGTTTTACCATAATGTTTGGATAATATATGTCTAATCAAACACTCCAACATACAAACATAGAAAATAGTTGCATAAATAAGGAGAAGGAATGGAAAAAGTATTTTAAAAATATATTTAAAATATTGAAATTGTTTGTATATTTTGGATAACAGTCCTTTATCAGCTATGTCTTTTCCAAATATTTTCCTCCAGTCTGTAGTTTATATTTTCGTTCTCTTGACAGTGCCTTTCTTTCAAGGAGCAGAAGTTTTTAATATTAATGTTTACACATCAATTCTTTCTTTCATAGGTCATACCATTAGTGTTGTATCTCAGTCATATTTGTTTTCTTCTGTGTTATCTTACAGCTATTTATAGTTCTGCATTTTTTCTTTAAGTCTAATAACCTATTTTGAATTAACCTTTGTGAAGGATGTAAGGTCTGTGTCTATATGCATGTTCGGTTTTCATGCGGATGTCCTGTTGTTCCAACAGCATTTGTTGAAAAGACAGTCTTTGCTTTATTGTATGTTTGTCTTTGCTTCTTTGTCAAAGATCAGCTAAATATATTTTTGTGGCTCTCTATTCTGTTTCCATGACCTGCGTATTTTTTTTTATTTTTTGGCAGGCAATATCACACTCTCTTGATTACTACAGCTCTATAGTAAGTCTTAAGGTAGGGTAATCAGTCCTTTTGATGACAGCAGAAGACTGTCTGGAGCAGCCTACTGACATCACGCCAGCTGCAGCAGGGAGGCATGGCTGGGGTTGCATGCTCTACGGAGCCAGCAGGAGCCCGGGACAAGTGGGAGCCCTGCCTCTTCTGAGTTGGAGTGGGAGCTCCTCGGGTGC
Source organism: Cacajao melanocephalus (assembly GCA_963573385.1). NCBI lineage: Eukaryota > Metazoa > Chordata > Mammalia > Primates > Pitheciidae > Cacajao > Cacajao melanocephalus. Next base: position 36,670 of record CAUYLG010041378.1, on the reverse strand, counting down.
CACTGTACCTGCCCAAGCCAGGCTGCGGACCAAGGCATCTCTGTGCTTTTAGGGGTCCAGCGGCAGGAGGGAGCCCTACCCTCTTCAACACAGTTGCAACTGCCCAAACCATAGCAACAGACCCAAGCCTCCCTCTCCACAGAACAAATGGGAACCCCACCATCCTGTGTATAGCTACAGCCACCCAAACCAGCAGCTGCATACCCAGGCATCCCTGCACTCTTGGGGGCCAGGAAGGCCCCTCTGCCTTTGCAGGCTCAGATGTGTCTACTCCTGTGGCCTGGCTTCTCCCTGCTGTTGGTGCCGAGTCAGAATTTAGAGCAAAGTTAAGGCCAAGCCTGGGCACTGTTACAGCCTAGACAGGCATGCACACACTTAGGGCAGTGCTGACATACCAGCCCCTTCCCAACTCAGCCCCCTCCAGATTTTGGGCACCAATGAGCATAGGAAGGAAACCAAGGGGGGACTAAGGGCAGTTCAGCACTGGCCTGCAGGTGTCCCTTGGCACCTGCAGCCTGAGCTTCATGAAAGGAAGGAGGAGGCAGACAGGTTCCTGGGCAGAAGGGAGCAGGTTCCTGTTGAGGCCCCACCTTCAGCCTAAGGAGGGCCTTAAGGTTGGGGGCTGGGCTGCTACTCCATGGACCTCAGTGGGAACTTGTGGTACCTTTTCTGGGCCCACCTATGGCTGCCTGTGGACCAACTGGTGTGCTTCCTCCCCTCTGAGGCCCCAGGCTCAGCCAGAGCTGAGTAGATGTTGGGATGACCAGCTGCAGAAAGGGCCTCCTCTCTGCTGAGAGCTGCAGAGACAGTGGGGACAACCTGCCTGCAGAGAGGAGCCTCCCACTCCAGGGTCTCCTCACACCTAGGTGCTGAACACTCGTCACAGAGATACCCCGGCTGCTGAAAGGAGCTGCCCCCTTCATGAGACTGAGCTGTTCTATTGCTCAATAAATCTTCTCCTTATCTTACTCACCCTTCACTTCTCTGCATACCTCATTCTTCTTGATCACAGGACAAGAACTTGGGACCTGTTGAATGGCAGGGCTAAAAAAGCTGTAACACAAACAGGGCTGAAATATGTCCCTTGCTTGCCACATTGCAGGCAAAGAAGTGGAGAAGAGTTAAGGCCCTTTAGGGAGCCCAGAACCAGGAGTTCCCTAGGTCAGGACCCTGACTCCCTCTTTAGGGCCCTACAGTCCTTGGCATCTCCAAGCTTCTGTGTGCTATCATGTTCCCCCATGCCAGCCATGGAAGCTGCTTCTGGTGTGCCTAGTCCAGCCGCAGCTTCGCAAAGAGCTGGCACATGTAGCTGCCCATCCTCCTGCAGCAGCTGGCATGTCTGACTTGCTCACACACTCCTCGCCATTCCGTGCTTGACTCTTCCTTGGCAGGTGTGGGACCCAGGCGTATAGGGTTAGCTGAACACAGATTGACAGCACGAGTGGGTGAAACAAGCCCAGCCCGAGGCAAAGCTTAGGCAACCTCTGTGGTGCCACTGGCCACAGAGGTTTCTAGCCAGAAAAACTACACCCCAAAGATCATGTAAAACTGTGACTTTATTCCTCTTTTTTGATGTTATGTTGGCTACTCTGCGTTTTTTTTTCCTTCCCATATAAATCTTGAATCAGTTTGTCAATGTACATAAAATAACTTGCTGGGTTTTACTTGGGATTTCATTGAAACTATAGCTCATTCTGGAAATAACTTACATTATAACCTTTAAAACTCAACTATAAGAAAATAAACAATAAGAAAAAGGTCAACTCAATTACACTTAACAATAAGAAAATGAACCAATTGAATAAAAAATTGGCAAAACACATAAATGGTAACCTTTCCAAAAATGGTATGTGACAAACACATGAAAACATGCTCTACATCATATACCATTAAGAATTTGTAAACTAAAACAAATTTTAATTTGTTTTAAATTATTAGAATCACCAACATTCAAAACAATCTAAATTATTAGAATCACCAAAATACAAAACACTGAAAATAGTAAATGCTGGGGAAGGATGTGGAGCAATAGGAACTCTCATTCATCGCTGAATGAAATGAAAAATAGTGTAGCTACTTTAGAAGATAGTTTGACAGTCTCTTAGAAAGCTTCATTTAAAAAAAAAACTGTAGATTTGCCATTATATTTCTTTGGATTTAGTTAATAGTTTCAGATTAAATCTGAACCCTCAGTTTTTATGGATATCATACTATAAAATATAAAATATAATTTGAACACATTTAGATATACATAAAATGATTACTGATTAGGCGGGTCAGTAAGGTAGATAAAATATCTGTATTTGTTCATCAGTTCTTTAATTGTAGAAAAATTTTCAGTGATGTAAAAGTAAAAACGTGAATTTTATTGTTTTAATTGAAATACACATACTGGAAGTGGTGTTATCTCTTCAAATGTGCATCTTTCATTTTTATGCACATTTTCCATGGTTGTAATAGCTTAATATTTATTTTCATTTTACTGTATGTAGTTTTCACAAATCACCCTAAATGAGCAGTGGATTAAGTGATATTATAGATCCAAGAACAAATAGATAAACTTGTTCATTTCTCAGGTTTTACTAACTTCAGTTTCATAATAACTCCACTGCTTGTCCATTAATTATGGCAATCTAGTCATAGATTCTCACTCTATTTTAATAAATTATGTCTATTTTTTCTTTAATCTCAGTTCACTATCAATTTAAAGACAGCTATTGAACACCAATTTCATGCCAGACAATTTGAAAGGCATTGGGTTACAAAAATAAACTGTATAGTTTGAGCCTAAATTACGCAACCTAAGCTAATAATATTGTTTACTTTTTGTTATTTGAAAATTTTATTTTGAGGATTTTTAAACAAAAAAAAAGTCAGTTATTTTTTTCTTCAAATTGTTATTTATATTTTCCAATTTCTTGCAAATGTAAAAAAGGCAAACTCTCAGAGAAGCAGATGCTGTGAATAGGATATTACATATAGCTTTCATTGATTTACGTTATCTGACAGAACTTCTAATTAGTTTCACAAGACACTGATTGAAAATGCAACTTTTCCTTCAACATCAGATGTGTTCTTGCTGTTTTCATATATTTATAAGAGTAACAGATGATGGTGTTCTAAACTTCTCCACCATCATACAGCCGAGGACATTTAAAAAAGAAACAACTTTTATTTGTGTCAATTACCAATGTCAATCATGTAAGAATAAATTAACCATGCTGTTCTTAATAGGAAAGTATGTTACTGCTGATATTTTAAGATGTGATACATGTAAGTTATTACAAGAAATCATTTCTCATTGCGATAGGTATTTTACTGAAAGCAAGACTGTTAATATAAATAAAGTCAAGATATGTTGCTGGTAGCTATTTTATTGACATTTTAGAGTGCATTATTGTTGATAATAAAATATGTTAAATAATATAATTATTAACTAATATTTTTGTTTTGAATACTAATATTTTATACTGATATAATAATTCTTTCAACAATATTGTTGCCTTTACAGTACAAAAGGGCATAGCTTGTCATTTCTTGAACTCATAGGAAATCATGTAGACAAATAAAAGCTGTTTATAAAGGAGTGCACTAAGTACCACAGTGACCTAGAGAACCTACCCTGAACCTGTTCTTTGAAGTAAGAAAATACTTTCTGAACCTAACCTGAATTAAGTCTTTTCTCATTGTATTTTTTTTTTCTGAAATTTAGTATTTGTCCAGGTGAAGTGGCTCATACCTGTGATTCCAACCCTGTGGGAGGCTGAGGTGGGAGAATAGCTTGAGTCCTGGAGTTTGAGACAAGCCTGGGCAATAAAGTGAGACACCATCTCTACAAAAAAATTTTAAAAATTAGCTGAGCCAAGCCATGCATGCCTGTGGTCCAAGCTACGTGGAAGGCTGAGGCAGGAAGACACATCTCCTGAGCACAGAAGGTTGTGGCTGCAGTAAGCTATGCTGCACCTGCAGCCTAGGTGACACAGCAAGACTCTGCCTCAAAAAAAAAAAAATATTATTATTTCTAGTCTGCATCCACCAACATGAAACAGATTTCAAATTACAGCCTACTTTTATATGCCACTATCCTTATGTAAGTTATTTTATTCCAATCATATTATAATACATTTAAGAATATGATCTATTAGTTTTACCTCCCTCTGCTTCGTGACCAGTACCCACTCAAATTTTATCTTGAATTATAATCCCCAGGTGTCAAGGAAGAAACCTGATGGGAAGTGACTGAATCATGGGGGTGATTTCTGCCATGCTGTTCTTGTGATAGTGAGTTCTCATGAAATCTGATGGTTTTATAAGTATTTGATGGTTTCTTTTTCACACACACACATATAATCCTGTCACCTTAAGAAGACGGTGCCTGCATCCCATTTTGCCATGACTGTAAGTTTCCTGAGACCTCCACAGCTATGCAGAACTGTGAGACAATTAAACCTTTTTCTTTCATAAATTTTCCAGTCTTGGATTGTATATTTATAGCAGTCTGAGAGTGGACTAATACAATGCCCCTTGCATTAAAATGTTTTTTAAAAAGTACATACGAAGTCTTTCGTTTTACAAATAACAAATAAGCAAATCAAAAAATGTAAAAATCTACATCAGAAGTAAAAGTAGCAAATCTGATCCAGGAAGGCCGAATAGGAACAGCTCTGGAGTGCAGTTCCCAGTAAGAACAATGCAGAGGGTGAGAGATCACCACATTTCCAAACAAGTTTTTACTGCCCACAGACCAGGAGATTCCTGGGATGAAAAGAGCCACGAGTTTTCAGCATAGCTGTTTCAGCCGGCACAGTGGGTCTCCGCAGAAAAACTCACACAAATCTGGGAGGCCATTTCAACTGGTGCCTGGAATGCCTGGGAGACAGAGCTGCCCATTCAACTGAAAAAAATGGGCTGAAACAGGGAGCCAGGTGGTCTGGCTCAGTGGTTCCCACCTCCACAAAAACCAGCAATGTGAAACACTCTGGATTGAAAGTTTCGCAGCAAGTGCAGCTGGACCCGGGACAGTTCAGCTCTGTGAGGGGAAGGGTGTCCACCAATACTGAGGCAGTCCACCACTACTGAGGTAGTCTGCCATTACTGAGGCAGTCTGCCATTACTGAGACAGTTCACCATTACTGAGGCAGAGCACCATTACTGAGGCAGTTCTAACTATACCTCCGTAAACTAAACCACAAGGAAGTTCACAGAGCAGCTGGGCAGAGCCCATGGCAACTCAGCAATGCCTCTGCTGGCAGACTGTGACTAGGCTACTTCCTGGCTGGGCAGGACATCTCTGAAAAAAGGCAGCAGCATGTCAGGAACTTATAAATAAAGCCCCACCTTCCCAAGACAGAGCACCTGGGAAAAAAGGCTGTTATGAATTCCACTGCAGCAGACTTAAATGTACCTACCCAACAGCTCTGAATAGAACAATGGAGCTCCCAGCTCAGCACTTGAGCTCCTATAAGGGACAGACTGTCTCCTCAAGCAGCTCCCCAACCCCGACATATCCAAAGAGACACCTCATAAAGGAGAGCTCAGGCTGACATCTAGTGGGTATCCTTCTAGGATGAAGATAACAGAAGAAGAAACTAGCAGCAACCCTTACTGTTCTGCAGCCACTGCAGGTGATCCCCAGGCAAGTAGGGTCTGGGGATCCAGCAGTCCTAGAGCAGAGGGCCCTGACTGTAAGAATGAAAAATAAAAATCAGAAAGAAATAACTTCAATATCAACAAAAAGGATGTCCACTTAGAGACTCCATCCAAAAATCACCAACTACAAAGACCACATGTAGTTAAATCCTCAAAGTGGGAAGAAACCAGTGCATAAAGAAGACATCAAAACCAGAATGCCTCTCCTCCTCCAAAAGATCACATGGCCTCACCAGCAAGGGAACAAGGCTGGATGGAGAATGAGCCTGATGAATTGACAGAAACAGGCTTCAGAAGGTGGGTAATAACAAACTTTTCTGAGCTAAAATAACATGTTCTGACCCAATGCAAAGAAATGAAGAACCTTGAAAAAACGTTTGACGAAATGCTGTTAAAAATAAATACCTTAGAGAAGAATATAAATGACTTGATGGAGCTGAAAAACAAAACAGGAGAACTTTGTGAAGCATACCCAAGTTTCAAAAGCTGAATCAACAAAGCAGAAGAAAGGATATCAGAGATTGAAGATCAACTCAATGAAATAAAACAAGAAGGCAAGATTAGAGAAAAAAGAGTGAAAAGAAAGCTTCCAAGAAATATGGGCTTAAGTGAAAAGACATAATCTACATTTGATAGGTGTACCTGAATGTGATGGAGAGAATGAATCCAAGCTGTAAAACACTCTTCAGGGTATTACCTAGGAGAATTTTCCCAACCTGGCAAGGCAGCCCAACATTCAAGTCCAGGAAATACAGAGAACACCAGAAAGATATTCTTCAAGAAGAGTTAACCCAAGGCACATAATTGTCAGATTCACCAGGGTTGAAATAAAGGAAAAAATGCTGAGGGCAGCCAGAGAGAATGGTTGGGTTACCCACAAAGGGAAGCCAGCCTATCAGACTCACAGCAGATCTCTCAGCAGAAACCCTACAAGCCAGAAGAGAGTGGGGGCCAATATTCAACATCCTTAAAGAAAAGAACTTTCTAGGTTGAATTTATATTCAACCTAAATATATGCTAGGTTGAATTTCATATCCAGCCCAACTAAGCTCCGTAAGTGAAGGAGAAATAAAATCCTTTATGAAAAAGCAATTGCTGAGAGATTTCATCACCACTAGGCCTGCCTTACAAGTGCCCCTGAAAGAAGCACTAAACATAGAAGGAACAACCAGTACCAGCCACTCCAAAAATGTGCCAAATGATAAAGAGCATCGACACAAGGAAGAAACTGCATCAACTAACAGGCAAAAAACCCAGCTAGCATCAAATTCACACATAACATTATTAACCTTAAATGTAAATGGGCTAAATGCCCTAATCAAAAGACACAGACTGACAAATTAGATAAAAAGTCAAAATCCATTAGTGTGCTATATCCAGGAGACCCATCTCATGTGCAAGGACAAACATAGGCTCAAAATAAAGGGATGGAGGAAGAATGGAGAACAAAAAAAAAGCAGGAGTTGCAATCCTAGTGTCTGATAAAATAGACGTTAAACCAACAAAGATCAAAAGAGACAAAGAAGGGCATTACATAATGGTAAAAGGATCAATGCAACAAGAAGAGCTAATGATCCTAAATATATGTGCATCTAATACAGGAGCATCCTGATACATAAAGCAAGTTCTTAATGACTTACAAAGAAACTTAGGCTGCAAGTGCAGCATAGCTTACTGCAACCACAACCTTCTGGGCTCAGGAAATGTATTCTCCTGCCTCAGCCTTCCACGTAGCTTGGACCACAGGCATGCATGACTTGGCTCAGCTAATTTTTTTGTAGAGACGGTGTCTCACTTTATTGCCCAGGCTTGTCTCAAACTCCAGGACTCAAGCTATTCTCCCACCTCAGCCTCCCACAGGGTTGGGATTACAGGTGTGAGCCACTTCACCTGCATGTTCTTACTCATAGGTGGGTTTTGAACAATGAGAACATATGGACACAGGGAGGAGAACATAAATCACTTGGGTCTGTAGGGGGGGACTAGGGGAGGGACAGTGGGCGGTAGGGAGGTTGGGGAGGGATAACATGGGGAGAAATGCCAGATATAGGTGACAGGGGGATGGAGGCATCAAACCACATTGCCATGTATGTACCTATGCAGCAATCCTGCATGATCTGCACATGTACCCCAGAACCTAAAGTGCAATAAAAAATATATATATAAATAAAATAAAATAACAAAACACAAAGTAGCTTACTTTATCATATCAGATTACAAAATCAAAATAAGAAATGTTTTACTTTAAACCCCTAACATCTAGCTTAAAAATATATACTAAAATATTAGTCACAAGTAGAAAACATACCTATGAATAAAAATAACAAAACTAGATAAAATTTGTTAGACATAATTAATAACAAATATTTGCTACGTAATTTTCCTTTAACTTAATGACATGTATAATTTTAGTGTCATCTGAAGGAATAATGATCTAGGAAACAAATTGTGGGAAAAATAAAGCTGTACCTCTTTCTCATGCCCAACATAAATATGCATCCCATTGGATTTAAAAAATTGAATATAGGCTGGGCACAGTGGCTCATATCTGTAATCCCGCACTTTGGGAGGCTGAGGTGGGTGGATCATGAGGTCAGGAGATCGAGACCATCCTGCCTAACATGATGAAACCTTATCTCTACTGAAAAAAATATAAAAACAGCCAGGCGTGGTGGCATACACCTGTAGTCCCAGCTACTCGGGAAGCTGAGGCAGGAAAATCACCTGAACCTGGTAGCCAGAAGTTGAAGTGAGCCAAGACTGCGCCACTGCACTCCATACTTGGTGAAGAGCGAGACTCCATCTCAAAAAAAAAGAAAAATTGCATATTAAAAAGAAACCAAAATTATGTTGAAAAATGCAAATATAAATGTTTTGAAGTGGGGAGAGAGTTTCCAAGAAAACAAGATAAAATCTGTATAATAAAAGATTGGCAGAATGTATTGTGGGGAAAAAAAATCTTCATCGAAATATTCATATACAATTTGGTCTAATATGAATTCACAGAACAAGGAAAATGCCATTCTTATAAACTTAGTATGATGTTTCCATACAGGTGATTTTCTCGGCTATCTTCTGGAAAAAATTAATTTATTCCTGGTTTATTCTTAAAAATGATAGTACTTTGTGATCCAGCATTTTTTGGGAGCATTCTATCAGAACTTTGAGGAAGATACGGAGCTTTGTCTTCCAGCCTGAGTGGCAGTGACTGAAGAGCTCTTCTCCCTCTCTTCTCACTTTCACTTGGTATTTTGCATCTAATAAATTCTTTTATTGTTCCAAACTCATGCATACATTTAAAAAGCTTTAAGCAAGGTTGTTTCTCAGGGCATTTATTTTGCCATACTGCAAGATAAAGACTTGGTATTTGTTCCCTTAAGTGAAGAACAAACAGAGAGTAAAAATCATTTTTAGGTAATGTAAAAAGTGAAATTACATTAGAAATCAAAACTGTTTACAACATATATGAAGGCAAAAAGTTAAAGTTCTTAATATTTATGAATCTTGCCAATCAGTGACAGACTTTTTCATTCATTAGACATAAACATCAGCATGTAAAGTTTTCTCTTCAAACTATTAGATTTTTAATTGGATATAGAGTATATTTAAGATTTAGAAAATTGTATTACTCTAACTTTCATATTTATTCTGAACATTAAGGGAGATGATGATTATGGGTACATTTCTTGCAAGGTAGTATAATTATATATCTGTCCAATGTATCATCTAGCATTCTCAATATTGTTAAGCACAAATTATCTGTTATGTGTTATGTAGGTTTATGTAGTTATGTATGTTTGCTTTTTAATTTTAATTTTATTATCTCACCATTTTTATGAGTTATTTTCAATATTTTAAAAATATCAATCATGATTTGCCTTTCCAAATTATTTAAATGTATTTTCTAATGGTATGTTATTGTTTTTAGTTCACATTCATTACAACCTGGAAATTTAAAGCTTATTGCTTTGTGTTACATTTTGATACAATCGTAATCCGTGAATGGGACACTGCTATGCAATTGTTTTTAATGTAAAAATCCAGAATTACTATGAGGTTGTACTTTATCTTGCATGACAATGAATGAAAGATTATATAACTTCCATTTGCTTTAAGAAGAACCCTGGCTAGCTGACACAGCGGTTATGATAATGGTAATTTGGTGCTGAATGAGAAAGACACTATCCAGGGAGAGAATTTCCGTAACTGTTGCATCTAATATCAGAAAGGAAGTAATTTCCTCCCATTCTGCATCCAAAATATTCTGTGAGTTCAGGGACAAGAAAATGGCATGTTTAAAATCTATATACCCACCATTAGCTTCTACCATTCGTTTGTCTAGTGCAATTTTTGACATATTTCAATGATAAAAAATTGAAGAAATGTATAGAAATGCAAATCCATGCCTTTCTAATTACATCCGTTATAAATCATTTACATACACACACACACACACACACACACACACACACACACACACACACACATGTACTATCATGGATAGCTCAGAAAATTTATCTGAGGATAGAATTAATTTCTTATACATTTAATTAAATAGCCTTTGAAAAATATATGGTTGTCGTATTGCCAATTTTGTTCGGAAGAGTGTAAATGTGCTACAGAGACATAATTATCTCTGTAGTTAGTATTAATTAGAGAACAATTTAGAAGAATATAAATCAATTACTGAATTGATATTTGTGGAAAGTGTTTGTAAGCTCCTTGGAATCTGGGGCTACCGAGGTATATTTTCTTTTCTCTCTTTTTAATTAGTTATACAGCATAAGTTTAGATAAGATTAACACTCATGAGAAAATAAAGATATGTATTAAGTGAGAACATCACATAGTATTCTAATGCATTCAAGGCATGAAGGACAAAGAGCTTGGAGATAAGAAATGCTCACTGATGCAAGCCAACCTTCTCTGCAGCTTTGTTTTTTCCTGAGAGTATTTGCTGATTCACACTAGAGCAATACGTACTTAACAGAAAAAATGTACATATTATTTTATGCAGTTTCACTGAATTTAGAAGTGAAACATAAGGGAGTTTGGGTCTATAAAGGTAAAAATGATTTCAGAGAAAAGAATCCCAAAGAACAAAAGGACATAAAGAAATAAACCCAGCATTCTGCAGGAATTTCTCCTTGGGGTGTATAGTAAATAATATGCTAAACATAAATGGGCCAACTGCAGAGAAAGCAAGCAGAATATACCTGCTAAATAAAAAGAACAAGTATAGATCTCAAGATTTTTACAGTACTGAGAAGAAAACAATTTGAGTTCAAAGACTGTAGGTAGGAAGCAGATCAGTAAACACTTTAGGTTTTCAGTGGATATGTGTGAGGTAATTGGAGACCTAGAAATAAAGGAAAAATCAGTAGTAAGCTCAGGTAATTTTTTATTATTTTGCAGTCTTTTGCCAATACATAAATAAATAAAAATAAATCCTCTCTGATGGAAGACTACTTTATCCAGAGTGACTACAATTTGTCACATACAAACTCATACATTTAACAAGAAAATAATTTGCCATGTTTACCAGGAAACACAACATAGAAACAAATAATTACAATTATATAAAAGTCAATAGAAAAAGATTTATACATAATAAAAATTATTAGAAAAACTATTAGAATAACTATGGCTAAGAGTTAAAAAAAAAAAAGGACAATTTTTTTAAGAATTCTGTTTTAGGTTCCAGGGTAAATGTGTAGGTTTATAACATAGGTAAAATGGGTGTCATGGGGGTTTGGTGTACAGATTATATTGTTGCCTGGGTAATAAGCATAGTACCCACTCAGTAGTTTTTCAATCCTCACCCTCTTCTCAATCTCCACCCTCAAGTAGGCCCCACTGTCTGCTGTTCTTCTTTGTGTTCATGTCTACTCAGTATTTATCTCCCACGTTTAAGTGACAATGTTCAGTATTTTGTTTTCTGTTCCTGTGTTAATTATCTTAGGATAATGACCTCCAGTTCTATCCAATAACAAAGGACACAATCCCATTCTTTGTATGGCTCCATGGTATTCCAGGGTGTATGCGAACCACACTTTCTTTATTCAGTCCACCATCGATGGGCATTTAGGTTAATCCCTTGTCCTTGTTATTGTGAATAATGCTCTGATGAACATACATTTACATGAGATTTTATTACAGAATAATTTGTATCCTTTTGATATATATCCAATAATAGAATTGTCAAATTGAGTGATAATTCTGCTTTGAGATCTTTGAGGAATTACCAAACTGCTTTCCACAGTGGTTGAAAGAATTTAAATTCCTATCAGCAGTACATGAGTGTTCCCTTTTTCTCTGCAACCCTGTCATCAGCATCTGTCTTTTTAATATTTTATTTATTTTATTTTTATTTTTTGAGATGGAGTCTCACTCTGTTGCCCAGGCTGGAGTGTAGGGGCAGGATCTAGGCTCACTGCAACCTTTGCCTCCCCAGTTCAAGTGATTCTCTTGCCTCAGCCTCCCAAGTAGTTGAGATGACCGGCGTGGTACCACACCCAGCTAATTTTTTGTACTTTTAGTCGAGATGGGGTTTCATCGTGTTAGCCAGGATGGTGTCCATCTACTGACCTTGTGATCCACCTGCCTTGGTCTCCCAAGGTGTGGGGATTACAGGTGTGAGCCACAATACCCAGCCACCATCTGCATTTATTGACTTTTTAGTAATAGCCATTCTGATTGATGTGGCATGGTATCTCATTGCGGTTTTGATTTGCATTTCTCTTTATTAGTGATGTTGAGCATTTTTTATAGGCTTGTTGAAGGTATGTATATATTCTGAGAATTGTCTGTTCAGGTCCTTTGTCTGCTTTTTAATTGGGTTATTGGTTTTTTGCTTGTAGGTGGGTTTAAGTACCTGATTCAAAATATTAGCCCTTGTCAAATGCATCCCTTGCAAAAATTTTTTTTCATTCTGTAGGGTGTCTGTTTATTGATTGTTTCTTTTGCTGTGCAAAAGCACTTTAATTAAATTAGGTCCCATTAGTTCATTTCTTTTGTTGTTGTTGCAGTTGCTTTGGGCACCTTCATCATGAAATCTTTGCCAGGGCCTAGGTCCAGAATGACATTTGCTAGGTTATCTTCCAGAATTTTTAGAGTTTTAGGTTTTACACTTAAGTCTTTAATCCATCTTCAGTTGATTCTAAGGAAGGGGTCCAGTTTCAGTCTCCTGCATATGGCTAGCCAGTTATCCCAGCACCATTTATTGAATAGAGTCCTTTCTTCATTGCTTATTTTTGTTGACTTTGTTGAAGATTAGGCGGTTGTATGTGCATGGCATTATTTCTGGGTTCTCCCTTATGTTCCATTGGTCTATGTGTCTGTCTTTGTATGGTTACCATGCTGTTTTGGTTACTGTAGCCTTATATTAGATTGGTGCAAACATAACTGTGTTTTTTGCCATTAAAAGTAATTTTGGTTTTTGCCATTACTTTTAATGATGAAACTGCAATTACATTTGCAACAACTTAATAGTATAGTTTGAAGTCACAAACATGATGCCTTCAGCTTTGTTCTTTATGCTTAGAGTTTCCTTGGCTATTAAAATTTGTTTTTTGCTTCTACATAAACTTTAAAATTTTTTTTTCTAATTCTGTGAAGAAGAATGTCGTTAGTAGGTTGATAGGAATAACATTGAGACTTTACATTGCATTGGACAATATGGCCATTTTAATAGTATTTATTCTTCCTATTCATGAATATGGTATGTTTTTCCATTGTTTGTGTCATCTCTGATTTTCATTGAACAGTGTTTTGTAATTCTCTTTGTAAAGGTTTTTCACCTCCCTAATTAGGTGTATTTCTGAGTATTTTATTTGTTTTGTGGCTATCATGAATGAGATCACATTTTTTAATGTGGCTTTGAGCTTGAATATTGTTGGTGTATAGGAATGTTATTAATTTTTGTACATTGATTTTATATCCTGAGACTTTAGTAAAGTTGTTTATTAGATCAAGATGCTTTTGAACAGAGACATATAATTTTCTATAATTCTATCATAGAAAATTCATATCACTGGCACACTGGGGTAGTTGGACTTCCTCTCTTTGTATTTGGATGCCTTTTATTTCTTTCTCCTGCCAGATTGTTCTAGGTAAGAGTTCCAGTACTATGTTGAATAAGAGTGGTGAGAAGCAGCATCCTTGTCTTGTCGTAGTTTTCACTGGGAATGCTTCCACCCTTTCCCCCATTCAGTAAGATGCTGGCTGTGAGTTTGTTTTAGATAGCTCTTATTATATTGAAGTGTGTTCCTTTAGTGCCTAGTTTGCTAAGTACTTTAAAATGATGGAGTGTTAAATTTTATTGAAAGTCTTTTCTGCATCTATTGAGATGACTATGTGGTTTTTGTTTTTGTTTCTCTTTTTGGGATTTAACTAGAGAACTAGAATTTATAAGAATCAAATGAAAATGCTAAAATTAAAAAAAAAACAAAAATTAGTAGCAGATTGAATACAATGAAACAAAGATTCGTGAATTGGAACTTGTAAGTATAAGTTATTCAGGTTGATACAGAAAGAAAATGTATAAAATGTATTAATAAATTTCAGACATGTGAAATGCCACAAAAATTTAATATTTTTCAAAACTGAAATTTCTATATAAGAAGAGAAAAAGGCTGGCAAATTCATATTTGATATATTAGCAGCATATAATTTTTCTAAAACTGATCTATAGACAGTAAAAGTAATCTCAAAAAAGGTAAAAGTGTTAATATAATTTTATATAAAAATGGAGAACTTTACATCAGCATATATGAATTATATGAAAATTATAAAAATGGCTATTTGGGTAGAATTATTCCAAATAAAAGCATGAACACTCAAAAAGAAATAAAGAGCATTCCCTGTAACACAAAATGATTATTGTCTTTGTCAACCAAAAATAAAACCACGGTGAGGGTCAAAGTATCTGTAAATTTGAAAATGACAATAATTTAACAGAAGATGAGAGAAAAAAGGGAAATTGGAAAAACTATTTTTATTTGTTTAGGAATAACACAAATGATAATACAAAGTAGTGTACTTTTTACTGAGGGCACAAGTAAAATGTCTAGGGCAAATCCTGAATGCATAATAAAGACATGTTTAATAATGAGCTAGTAAAATAAAAAGTAAAGAAAAATACAAGTTAATTTAAAAAAGAAAAAAGATATAGGGTGTTTAAAAAATAGACAAAAAGTTAATAATAAGATGCCATAATCAAACCCAACTATGTCAGTAATTTCATTAAGTATATATACAATAATATTCCAATTACAATTTAAAAAATCAGAATTGATGCTCTAAAACTATATCCTGCACACACAGACACACACACAAACATACTTTAAATCTATGGACCATTTAACTTTCTTAGAAAAAGGATAAAAAATAGTGTTCTACTCTAATTTCAATCAAAAGAAAGTTGCTGATGCCATATAAAAACTATACTTTAAGAAAAGAAATACCAATAGAGATGAAGAAGCCTACTTCACAATAATAAATAATCCAATTTAACAGGAAAATGTAATCATCCTAAAACTTAATTACCATGTGACATATTTGTAACATATGTGTAGTAAAACATAAGCAACATTTATTTGTGTAGCATAAAACATACACTACCATATATGTACCTAGTAACACAACCAATTTATTTGTTTAGGTTTAGAAAACTAAAATAAATTATAAAAGAATTTACAAATACAAATAGAGATTTTAACAAACCATTTAAGTAACAGCTGGAATACACACACACACACACACACACACATACACACACACACAAATAAACTCACATGCAAAACTGGTTAAGCATATAAACATTTTGCACAATATAATTTAAATTTAACCAAATTGAAACCCAAACTGCAACAAATATTTATTTCAAATGAGCAAGGAGTTCTTATCAAAATTTGCAAAATATCTAGGAGCAGGAACAGATCAATCTTCCTAACTATAGACATAAAACATCTTTTATAAAAAAGAGTTTGAGAGATAGCTTGACACATGACTTAAAGCGAAAGAAAGTATCATCCTCAGGGAGCCAAACTGGGCCCTACTTTGGGACTATTACCCATTTCTTGAGATTTAGAGATATATGTGTGACTGAATTCCAGAGTTTTTGTAAACCAGTAACTGCTATGTGTTCTCATTCCTCTCTGTTTTGAATGAGAGTAACTCCTGCTATTATCTTGTCCCTGTTTCACACTTGTAGTTTGGAAATTCAGGGGTCTTAGTTCATAGACCTGAGTTAAGAGGCTTCTCTGAGAAGCTACAGATGAGTGGAACTTGATCTGCCTCATACACATTTGGAAGTCATTTCTATTACAAGATATTAAAACCTAAGCATGATTCTGATGTAATAATGTGATGAGAATTTTGGAGTAGACAGTGAATATATGGGCATATGGGAAAAATATAAATATTTTTGTATAGGGTACGAGTGTTTTTAGAATTAAAATTGTGTATAGTATTAATTCACAGGCGTGTTCATTTAAAAATTTATTTTGTAATCCTAGAGCAACAATTAAAACATTAAACTTAGAGATGTAGTTAAAAACATTAATGAGAATAAAATAAAATTTCAAAAAATAACAAAAAAAATTATACCAAAAATTCAGGAAAAGAGAAAGACAAAAACAAACAAGAGATGACAAAATTAAAATATGTATATATTGAGGAGATGGAATCATACCCACTATTGTCAACAACTATATTAAATATAAGTTGAATAAGGATATGAACAGTTACTTTTCAAAAGAAGACATATGTATGGCCAACAAGCATATGAAAAAACCTCAATATCATCAGTCATTAGAGAATGCAAATCAAAACCACAATCAGATACCAGTATGAATGTTAATTACTAAAAAGTCAAAAAATAACAGATCCTGGCAAGGTTGCAGACAAAAGAGAACACTGTGGAAAGCAGTATGGCAATTCCTTAAGGAGCTAAAAGCAGAACTGCCATTCAACCCAGCAATCCCATTACTGGGTACATACCAAGAGGAACATAAATCATTCTGCCATAAAGACACATGCACATGAATGTTTATTGCAGCACTATTCACAACAGCAGAGACATAGAGTCAACCTAAATGCTCATCAATGACAGATTGGATAAAGAAAGTGTAGTACATGTATACTGTGGAATAGTGCAGCTATAAAGAACAATATCATGGCTTTTGTGGGAACATGGATGGAGATGTAAGCTATCATTATTAGTAAACTAACACGGGAACAGAAAATCAAATACCACATTTTCTCACTTATAAGTTCAAGCTAAATTATAAGAACTCATGAACACAAAGAAGGAAACAACAGACACTGGGGTTGTGCTGAGGGTGGAGGTTAGGAGGAGGGAGAGGAGCAGAAAAAATAAGTATTGGGTTTTAGACTTAATATCTGGGTGATAAAATAATCTGTACAACAAACCAATGTGACACGAGTTTACCTACATAACAGATCTTCACATGTACTTCTGAACCTAAAATTAAAAAATTTTCAATTAAGAAAGGCAGAGCTTGTCAGATTAGATGAAAAAGCAGAAATCAAACATACCTGTTACAAAAGATACCCTTCAAATATAAACTCATAGATAGGTTAAAAGTAAAAGGATGAAAAGATATTTTAAACAAAGACTGATACAAGCAAGCGTAAAGTAATATATTCAAAATTTTTTTAAATATAGATTTTTTAAGGAAAAAATTCCATGAACACCAGACTACTAGAATCCTTTTCAATAAAAAGTTTTAATTTATCAGGAAACTATAAAATGTTAAATGTAATTACATCATAAAATGGAGCTTCAAAATTTATAGAACTAAAGAATAAAATAGACAAGTCCATAATTATACTTAGTGATTTTAGCATACCTATTTCTGAAATTAATAGAAAAACATAGAAACTTGATAAGGATATGGAAGAATTAATCAACACTTGTAAACCACTTAATTAAAATTTATAAAATATTTCAACTAACAACAGAATAGAAATTATTTAAAATTCAACATCAAACAAAACCTTGGACCCTTCACAGAAAAAGAAACAAGAGTGGCTATGATTATATGAAAAGATATTAAATATCTTTAGTCATCAGAAACATGAAAATTAAAAACTACTACACACCCATTAGATGTTAAAATTTTAAAAAGTTTACAAGCAAGTGTTCATAATGAGGTGGTGCGATTGCGACTCCGATATCTTGCTGAAAAGAGTAGAAAATGGTGCAATTGTTTTAGTAATTATTTGGCAATTTCTTATAAAATTAAACACAGTCAGTTCTCACTTAACATTGTCTGTAGGTTTTATAACTTTAAGCAAAATGATGTACAGCAGGTTCTTGAATAATGTAAATTTCTTGTTTCCTTATAACATTGATAAATAAAAATTGGTTTTGTTATGTGTTTTTCTTAAAGTTGCAGTTTTCAAGAATCTCTTGATGATGTTAAGTGAAGATTTACTGTACCTGTATGCTATGGTCCAACAATTCCATTCCTATTTACCAAGATAAAGAAAACAAAATAAAAAAGAAATCTTCCCATATTCACAAAACACTAGTTAAAAAATATTCATATCAACTTTATGATAACACTAAAATAGGAACAACTCAAATGTATATCAATTTTAACCAGAGATAGTTCCTTTTTCTCCTACCAAAAAAAAGTTATGTCATAGCAGCCTTATGTAATATTGATATGTATATTTATATTGCTATACATGTATATATACATATTGATATGTAAATATATGTACACATATAGCAATAGATGCAGATATGCCTATGTAGCAATATAAATATATATACACATGTAGCAATATGTACATATTGCAAACAAAGAAATACTAGTCAGGAACACAAGGGACAAAATACTGACATACACCCACATCTTATGCAATAATTTCACAGACATTTTGTGGAGGGAAAGAAAAAAGTTATAGTAACATCATGTTCAGTATGGTTCTACTTCTAAGTAAAGGGAAAAGCTATCTAGAATTTTGAAAAATCAGAAAATGATTTCCTGGTGTTGTATGAATATGGGGTGGCATATAGACTCGAAAGGAACTTGAGGGAAGTTCTGGGTAATGGAAATTTGTATCTTGATTTGTATGATGGTTTCATGATACATATAGTTAAATTCATTGAAGTGGACATTTCAGATCTTTGTGAATTTTATTATGTAATTTCTACCTCAAGATATTAATTTAAGAAAAATAAATCCCTCCACTTTCTTTATATTCATCCCATCTAAGATGACACTATTTAAATACATTATGGTTATGAGCACAAATAAAAAAATTCTCAAATACTAGTCTACTGCATTGCTTATATTAAATAAAGAAAAATGCAACCTACATCAATGTAAAATCCAATCTCCATATTCCCTCAGGAATGATTTCTAAGTACCTATAATATTATGATGAATATTAGCTTTTCTAGAAAAAAAAAGGAATTAGAGAACCCACACTCATGTCTCTACACAATAAATAAAATCGTGGAACTTCACATGATTAAGGTAAAATTATCTATTTCCATGAATATTTCTCGACTAGGACAGCTACCGATACACAAAAGTGAATTACACAGCTCATAAGTATAGTACACTAAACCCGAATTGAATGAATTGAATGTTCTCCCAATTCAACTTGTTTTAGCTGTGTCATCTAAATTTTCATGCATCCTCAAATGAGAATGACCAACTTTTATCATTTTACTGAGATTGAATGACTTAGGAAAAAAAAAATTGATTCACAAATACATTGAGGAGAATAGTTTTGTTTTGAGGATAAAACAATGAAATCATAGATTGCAGTGACAGTTTAAAACATACTTAAAGCTGGATGTGGTGGCTCTTATCTGTAATCTCAGTACTTTGGAAGGCCAAGGTGAAAGGATCACTTGAGCCCAGGAATTTGAGGTCAGCCTGGGCAAAATAACAAGACCATATTACTACCAAAACAATAATAACTTAGAAAAAATTAGCTGGGCATACTGGTGCCTGCCTACTGTCCAAGCTACTCATGAGGCTGTGTCGGGAGGATCGCTTGAGCCCAAAAGTTAGAATTCCAAATCAAATGGGAAAATTATTATGTGTATTTTGAAAAAAAATACAAAGGTTGTCAGAAAGTTTGGAAAGCTAAAAAAAGAAAGGAAGAGAAAATAATCGATCTAAAATTCTGCAAACTTTACACAACATATACTAACTTTATGTGTATGTGTACATGTTCTTTTCTAGTTGTTTTCAATGGATAATAAGTGTTTTTCTTAAAATTAACAAATAAAAATAGCAGTCATATTCCCACATTGCTTTTATAATGATGTTTCTTAATATTTTATTTAATTCCCCATTTTTGAGACCAGGCATGTGTAGACATAATATGTATATGGGATATATCTGTATCTTCCTCTCAGTCTTGCTGTGAACCTAAAGTTGCTCTAAAAAAAAAGTATTTAAAAAAATACCTCTGTTTTAAAGATGCAGTAGTTTAATTGGTCATTAATGATCAATTAATGGATAATAGTCATTAGCTTTTGCTGAGTTACTGTGATCTTTATATTTTATTATTTGCAATGTTAAAGTAATTTGATGTATTAACTAAATCACATATATATATTTTCTTATCTATTATTTTATAAATATAATCTTACTATGTTGCCCTTGCTGGTATAAAACTCCTGGGCTCAGCTTCTGTTTTTAATTTTTCAAATACACTATTTTTCTATTTGATACCTTTTTCCTTGTCAGCAATGCCCTGATCTTTACACATTTATTTATCTCTCCTAAATAACTCAGAAATTGATACAATACCCTTCTCCAAGATAAATTATATACACTTATGAAATAATCATTTCAGTCCCTGAAATGACTCCTGCTCTTTATTGATATATATACAAATATATATCTGTTTCAGCTATCTTATAGGATCAACTTGGTTTTCTTATAAATGTTTATTTAACTTCAAAAAATTAATTTATAGAGATTATCTTATTGTAAATCAAGAAGAATATTTCTGAAGTAATTTTTCTTAATTGTTCAACAGTAATATCAGTCCCATATTCTGAATAATTGTTACTTTCTCCATTGACAAATAGTGCCTTTTCTTCCTTTTTATTATATGTTCGTTTTGAAATTAACTGTAGAAGTTATTTTTGGTTATCATACTAAATTTCTTCAGAAATTTAATTTTTTTCTAATGTGATTGAAAAATCTCATTAAAAGTAACAAATGGTATTTTTCACCCACCATTTTGGACAAAAGAAGGTCACAAGATGAAGTGAGATGCCATTAGCAAAGACATAGGTAATACTGCAAGGAAGTGAGACAGTGAACAATTGGGAAAAACAAATACATATCTATATATAAACAAATATATATATAAACAAATATATATATATACAGAGAGAGAGAGAGAGAGAGAGAGAGAGAGAGGGAGAGAGAGTTCATAACATCAGCTTTAAGGCCATAGCCCAAATCCTGATTCTGTAACTACATAACCTATGAAAGCTAATTTAGCCTTTCTGAGTCTCAGCTTCCTTATTACAGCAATGAGCAGATAATCAACTAAAATTAATCAAATAATATGGAGAATATATTTAAGTGCTAAATTAAAAAGATGGTTTTCCTTTTCTACATATAGAAGACATATACACTGATGATAATAAATACTTTTATGTACATGTTTAATTTTTTATTCTTTCAGTCTCATTTCCAAACCTTCTGAAACAGTAGTAAAATTTACCTATAGAAGGAGAACAGGAAGCAATTTAGTCCTATCAATCTGAGACAAGATTTGATCCTTTTGAATTCTTTGTATTGCCCCTAAGATTCTTTCTTTTTTTATATTTTTTTAACATAGAAAAATAATTTGATTAAGGACCTGTGTGCAATCTTTTTACATTATCTTTAGTATTCGTTTTATAAATATGAAATTTGTATAGCTAACAAATTTTTCATTCCGTGATTTATATTTGTTTCCACTCTGTTCAATATTAACGAAGATTGAGAGGAGTTGGTCATCTCATGAGTGAAAGAATCTTTTGTTTTATTAAAGGTTTTCATTAGTCAATTACTTTCACCTCATCTTGTAGCTCTTGTTTGACATTGTGAATAGTCACTATCACTCTTCTCTGAACCTTATCACATTTCCATGTATTTTTAAAGTTCTGAGGCAAAAAGTAAATACTGTAGTATTCATTTGCCTTAAACCATTTCTTGGAATTTAAATTAATTTGGTCATCATATAAATCTAAATCAATATATTATAGATTTTTTTAAAAGATGGAAAAGTCAGTAAATAGAATACATTAATAACTAACAGTATAATCTTCTAGGTACAGCATATTACTTGAAGATATATGAAAATAGAAAAGAAGAGAAAAATCTATATGTAAAAAAGAAGACTATTAGCCATCACCATGATTACACCTCTTTCCAAATATATCATCAAAAATATGTTTGTCCTGTTGATTAGGGAATATCATGACTTTTCTCTCATTTCTTCTGATAACTCACAGAAATACAAGAATAGACAATTTATGTGACAATATGAGTAAATTACCTCATTTCCACATTTGTTTCACGTCATTGTTATTTACCTTTTCTGAATGGCCGTTTTGAAAAGTGGTTAAAAACATGGGCTTCAAAAGTCAACTGCCTTGTCAGGATCCAAATTCTATAATCTCCAAATATCTGAACTTTGACAATTATTTTATTTTTTTTCTGTGAAAAATAGGAATAATAATATTTTTCTCAAACAGAATGCTAAAAGCAATTAATAAGCTAATTATTAGACAGTGTTTAGCAGTGACTCATAGAGGGGAAGAATTTAATAAACACTACCTGTGATTATCAAATGAATGCTATGACAATTATCAAAAATAAAGAAGTACCTGTTTCTTTTATATTTTCCATATTTTTTAAACCATTGCTCTTCTTGAATTCAATGTATGTTGTCAGAATCAAATTTCTCCAGATCCTAAGGAATCTTAACTTCAGGGCCCTATAATTGCATTCCAGACAGGCTGCTTGTAGTTTATATTTGTTTTTCATGGCAATTGGCATTAAAAGGCTGTGGTAATTTTATATTTACAATTTTATACATTTTTTTTTTAAATTAAAGAAATAACCCTTCTACAAAATGTAAAAAAAGCCAGGAACATGAAATCCTGAACCCAGAATGCCTGAGAAATTGTAAATAATATTTCTACTTGCTGATGAATTAATGTGGGTGTTAGCATTAAAATGTTTCAATGTAAGTAACATTTTAACATTTATAAGAGAATCATTTGTATCCATTTATAATAAATTTTTTTATGAATTCAGATCATAGAATTTGTTTTAATGAAAATTTTATGTCTACATGGAGTAACAAAGTATTTCTGAATAGGCATAGATATGAAAATTTAGTACTGTATTCTACCATTCTTTTAAGATCAATATTTCTATGCCTAAAATAACAATTGCTAAAAATATTTTTCAGACATTTATAAATTGCTACAAAAACATAGTTGTTGAACCAAGGAATATTCCCCAATTTTATAAACTTCAAAGGATTACAATCTCACTTGTGTCTTCTCTGAATCATTTACCCACTAGAGCATGGACAAATTCAACTGTTGTATCAATATAACTCACAGTGGAATAAAAGCAAAATGAATTACACCATTGCTTTTAACTCAAATAATTCTTGAAAATGCTAATCAGAGTCATAACTAATCAAAATGTCATTTACATAATTTTAGAAAGTAATCCTTTACATGTCAAGAAAATATATTTTATATTTGCACTTCTATTTAAAAATCTGCAGTACTAAAATCTTAGAAAATGTATTTTTATAAACACATAATTTTTCTTTTTGAATAGAAGATAATCTTCCCATCATTTTCTTGCACTACTCATGACAGAGTTAAACAGTGGCATTTCCTGAGTATGTAGTGCTGGGAATGCATATGCCACCTATTTATCTGTTTCTCACCAATAAAATTTGTTCTGTTTGTGGTGACTTAAGTATTCCCTAGGGCAATTTAGATTTTCTCTATCATGCTTCTCACTCTTTCTCAGAGTTTTTCCCAGCAGAGGTTTTAATGTCTATATTTCTGCTAACAGTCTGTTAAAAATCATCTAGGCATTTTCTATCATGGGCTTCTTTAAAGTATTTCAGTTTCTTCCCACTGCTCAATTCCAAAGCCACTTACACATATTTTAGGTGCATGTCACAGCAGAACCTCACTCCTGGTACCAAATCTTATAGTCTCCTATTGCCATAACAAATTGCAGAGCTCAAATCTTGAGTGAATACCAAGAATGGAGTACTCAGTTCAGTTGAATGGGGCTGAGGGTAGCTCTTCAAAAGAGTCCACCCCAGCACCCATCCACCAAGCATTTATTGAAAGGGCTTGTATTAACTACAAACATCCACTAGATGGTCATTTGAGGTGGGTTGCTGAGGCACCTGTGACCTTGTACACATTCAAGCTGCATTCTCAGGAAGCTATTTTCAATGTTCCTTATCACACCACACACTCCACTCCCTGTCCTGTTATCAGGTCAAGGAGTTTCATTCTCATGCACAAATAACATACACACAGTGCCTTAGTATTTACACACCCCAACCTCAAATTTCATGTACATAAGCTTGAATATATTGCCATATGCCCCCACATATAACCCTTTTTTAATTCTTAAAGCATGCTGGTCATCCAATACAAGGTAAGCTTCTAGCATTCTTCCCTGGTTGTAGATGCATCTGGTGGCAGCACAGAGCCATCTGCAAATGCCTAGCAAACAGATGCAAAGAAGAATAAGTATAGCAGCCATCACCCAAATGTGTATGTTTAACCCAAACAACCAAGTGTTCAGTTGTTCAGTTTTAACCATTGATAGGCTTCTTGTAATTGCTGAAGGGTACTTGTTTGTAATTGCTGTGACCATTCTTCAAGTTGTTTTTTTAATTCCCACTTAAGAGTGAAAATTTGAGAAGACAAATTGTTGTGATAAGCCCCTTGCGGATGTACTTTTCTAAATTATTGCAAGGTGGAATTTCCTTCCCAATTCCAGGTTAAATTTACAGGCAGTCACAATTTAGCATGCTGTTTTAGAATCATGACATAGGCTTTATTTAACTGTGTAACATTTTGATGAGACAAGGATGTAGCATACCAGCTACTGGAAGAGACTTTAATGCTATAAAAGGCTGATTCTGCTCTATATTAGGAACACCTTGCCCAAACAAAAGTGTATAGGGGTGCGTAATACAAATCAGGACTATATCAGTAACATTATTGTGCAAAAAGAGGGTATAGTTGCTATCACTAGTAATGTACTCACCATACTCAACATGCGAAAGAACCCTTTCAAAAAAGGAAGACCTAGTTTCCACATTTGGGTATGAACAGAGCTTAAAGCTTGTTTCCCTTTTAGTTGTAATATAGGTCCTGAAATCCCATACTCTGGCCATGTGATAGAACTATTGGTGGGACTCTCAAATCTAATAGTCTGATTTGCAGAAATAAGATAACCATGGGAACTCCAATCAAGTATGGTGCCATTATCAAACAGGGGCCCTTGGCTCAGTGCAGGTTGTCTGCATGGAGAAGAATGGATGGCCTCAAACTTGTATCGCCAGTCCCTACTCGGAGGGCATATAGTAATATCACTTGTGTAGCTTCATTAGAGACCTCAGTAAGATTACTAGTAACAGCAGAAATAAAGGTCAAATTTGCAAGCTTAGCGTCCCTTTTGGGCTGATAGTAAAGATACTCTTGAAGAAAGAGAGTAACACACTTATGTGCTATTGTGGAAAAACAAAGAGGGGGATTACTAAACAATAAAGTCAGGTAGTCATTAAATTTAATTCATCTCAAATATTCAATTAAGGGGCAAGACAGGGGCATCTATTGACCTTCTGTCCAAGAAATATCATTAGATGACAAAGGCAGGTCAGCATCCCACCATGTAATAACATTAAAAACAAGGAGATTTAGGACATGACTCCAATAAACATGCTCTCGAGATGATCCCACTTGGCAAAGAATAAAACCTACCAGCCACACTAACATCCATGTCTGTCTTACTTTCTCAGACCTTTTCCCAGTTACCATCAGATACATAAGAAATTGGTTCTCTGCAGTTGCGGGAGCTTCCATGGTAGCAAGCTGGATAGTTGCTTGTTGGTCCAATCTCTTTAGCTGTCTTCAAGTAATGTCAGATGCCTTCTGAGTCATCACTGTCATTGCTGGTCGATTCTCCAATGACAGGTCTTTTTCTCAAGGAGAAAGCCCCATATTCCCCCTTTTTTGTTTATTAAGACATATTTTAAGAGCTTGATGAGCTTGTTTAACAATGGCCTAACCAGTTGAGTTATGGAGGATACCTGTCTTGTGTTTATGTGCCAAAGTTGCAATGCATATGCAAATTGAGAACTAAAATAGCAAGGTCCATTATCAGTTTTTATAGTTTGTGGAAGGCCTAAAGTCATAATAGATTCAAACATGAGCAATTGCATCTAGTTTTTGTCTGGTATGGGGGTTAGCATATATTAAACCTGTATAAGTTTTTACAGTAATGTGGAGAAATTTAAAATGTCCAAAAGGCAGATACTGAGTAACATCAGTTTGCCAGATAACATCAGGCACCAAACCTTGTGGGTTGGCCCCAAGTCCTAAGGAAAAAGGAGAGAGAGAATGGTATTGGCAATCAGGACAAGTTTTAACAATGATGTGAGCTTGAGCAAGTATTAAATGAAACTGTTGTTTAAGACTGCAGACATTCTCATGAAAACAAAGCATGATGAGCTTTAAGGTCACAAAAAGGCAGGAAAGTCTGCAAATGACATTTGTGGTTGTACCAGAGCATCAGCTCAAGTGTTCCCTTTTGATAATGGTACCAGGTAACCTAGAATGAAAGCGAATATAGATGATGTAAAGATGATGACAACTGGCACAGAGGAACTCTTGCGCTGCAAGAAACAAAGCTAGTACTTATTCATTAGTAATGCCCTTCACATGCGCAAGATCTAAATGATCTTTACACTGCATAAGCAGAATTACTATGTTTATGTCTTGGTGAGAAAAAGTTTTTAAGGCCAATATCGGGACACCTAACTCCATCTGTTGCATAGTTTTAAAATGTTCCTGGATTTTGTGTTGCCAGTTTTGTATGGCATTTTGCCACACTATACCTGTCTTTTCAGCTTTTTTTCTGAACCATCTGTAAAGACAGTAGTGGCATGAAACAAGGGCTCAGAGAGAACAACAGATACAAATTTAACAGGCACAGTTTGTAAAAGGTTTAGGAGCTTAGAGGCTGGTAAGTGGAAGCTGATATTACCAATGGAGTCAGCCATTGCTACTTGCCAATTAAGATCACAAGCTAAGAGAGTATGAAATTGTTCCTTGTTTAACGGTAGAAAAAGAGTAACAAGGTAGTATCCTGACAACTGGATGCAACACCTGCATCCCTTTATGAGAAGAGAGAGATTAAATCGGTGGTTTTTTTGGTATATATTTAGAGGGATTATGAGACAGGTACATAACGTAAAATACAGAAATGGCAAAAGATAAAGCCTATCTGTTAAACTAAGGAATGGAAGGGATGAATATTTTAAGTGATTTTTACCTTATTTTGACCCTTGAAAGTCATTAAAATGTGACTGCAAGTCACCAGGATAATAAACCTGCATTGAGTTATGTTAAAAAACAAAAACAAACAAACAAAAGCTTTAAAAATGTCTTCTGCTTTTGGCC
Organism: Cacajao melanocephalus; assembly: GCA_963573385.1. Taxonomy (NCBI): domain Eukaryota; kingdom Metazoa; phylum Chordata; class Mammalia; order Primates; family Pitheciidae; genus Cacajao; species Cacajao melanocephalus. The sequence continues at coordinate 9,280 of CAUYLG010041378.1, read as the reverse complement.
ATTTTCTTGCATTACCCTTTAGCTGCAATGTCTTAGAAGTGAGCTTGAGAAAGTAGGACTGTGGCTGATTTATTCCTGTCTGCTCCGGGCTCCTTAGGCAGCCTCTCTTTTGAACAGTCTGCCACCTGTTGCTGCTCTTACCCTGAGAGGAAGGAAATAAAACTACAAGAGGCAGTAAGAAGCCAGAGAATTACCAGGTGGTAAAGTGTGTGTATAAGCGCAGAGGTAGGAGGCAAGAAGGTAACAGGCTGGGAGAAAACCACTTCCCTTGTCTTCCAGGCCACCTACCCTTGGAGCCAACCTTGTTAGGTAAGACACTGAAAATATACCAAGATTTTTATTATTTTTACCACCGCCAAGCAGAGAGGCTCAGGGGAGGAGCAGACATGCAGCACAGGGTCTGCTTTGAAGTTTTCTAGTCACAGTGTTTTTACACATTTTATAAAAAAGCAAAACAAACATTCCTTACTGCTGTGTCTGTCTTCTGAAGATGATAGCAACTAGCAGAGCTTCTCTTCCTCAGCCTAGTTCGCATTTAACATACAGCTATGGGAAAGTGCCTCTTATTAGTGGGCTTCTCCCCCAGAGCTCTGTACTCTAGGCTGCTCCATGTCCCTCTGCTCACCTTAGGCTAATAAGATTGGGGTGCACATGGACTGTTTCTTAGTCTTTTCCCCAGGGGCCAGGGAAAGACAAGGAATTGCTTGTCAGCTGAGACATGCGAGGGGTGGCAGGGAAGGACAGAAGTAGAAAAGGCAGCAGCACAGCAAGCAGCAGGCCATTTTCTGGGCACAGTTACTAAGGCACATGACCATGGTGAGGAGGATTCTTAGGACCAAGCTGGAGCTGCCTGCAGCCACCCAGGGACTCAGTCTGTCTCTTGGCCACCGCTTTATCACCACAAACCCAGAAAGGGGCTACTTGCCTAGACTTCCAGGGACTAAATGAACCGTCCATGACATCTTAGCAACTCTCCTGCCCCTGGCCTCTGTGGGCAGCAAAGAAAGCCAGAGCTTTCTGGGATAAAATCCAGGAGGCTGCATGCAAATTTCCTTTATACTCCAGGGAAACAGGAAAAAGACAAGGTCAGAAAGGCCGATGCTGGACGTACGAAGTGAGAAACAGCATATTAGGAAGATAATTATAATCAGCCACTTTTCTTCCCTCCTAGAAGCACCCCTCCATCAGGGAAGTTTTTCAAGGAGACACGGCCACCAGATAATATAGATGTTCACTGATGGGGGATCTTATCCAAGAACCGTCTCTTGGCGGCCTCCAATCTCCTCAAGGGAGAATGGGAGGTGCTGTTGCCTAAACTGGGCCAAAGAATGCAGGTCTCTTTAAGGGTGTAGGAAAGGAGGGTGCTGGCTTTTCTGTATGAGGAGGAGAAGGCTCTAATCCATCCTTATCCTCACTAGAATAAAATCTCTTCTTATTTCCTATAGAAGGGAATGAAACAGAGTAATATCATCCTATTGTTCTGGTTTCTGTTTTTCCTTCTCCTTTGAATCTCTTGAATTCTCTTCAGGTGGAGAATATGGGTGGTCTGACTCACCGCAATCTAGCAGATAAAGAGGCTACAATGCAGAGCATAACATCACCCAGGTGGTCAAAATAGTAACATTAGTAAAATGACCTTGCTCATATCCTTTTTTCAGGCAGCAAACTACCTGCTCGCATAACTAAATCTAAGGCTCCTTGATCGGGAAACCCAGGGAATTCCTGTCAAATTAAGAGCATAAGCTTGTGTAGAGCTCCAGGCTTTACAGTGGACTGGATATCCTTAAGTAGCTGTTGCACTATTTTAAAAATATTTTCTGCTCTGAGGTCGTTTTTTGACCCATGATAACCTAGCCCCTGATATTTTACATGTGCATCACATCCTCCTAATGGGAGTCAGGACTGTCCCTTACTGGGATTCTCCAAAAATTGATGAATGTACATGGCATTTTAGGTTGGGGCATGGAAAAATACCAGTTGCAGAGCTTATAGCTTGTAATGAATGCCAAGAGCAAAGTACTCAGACAGTTCCCGCTGAGTGGGGCTGGGGGTAGCTCTTCTGAGAAAGCCTGCCTCAGCACTTATCCACCAAGTATTTATTGAAAGGGCTTGTATTAACTACAAACATCCACTAGATGGTCATTTGAGGTGGGTTGCTGAGGCACCTGCGACCTGGTACAACATTCAAGCTGCATTCTCAGGAGGCTGTTTTCAATGTTCCTTATCACACCACACACTCCACTCCTTGTCCTATTTTCAGGGTGAAGGAGTTTCATTCCCATGCACAAATAACATACACACACTGTCTCAGTATTTTTCCCTGCCCCAACCTCAAATACCATGTACATAAGTTTGAATATGTTGCCATGTGTCCCCCACACAAATTACTACTAATTAGTGTTTAAAGCAATGATTACTTGTTGATTAACCATTCTGTGGGTCAGAAGTCCAGGTTGCTCAGAAGGCTTCTGTGCCTTGATTATCCAGGACCAAAATCAATAGATTCATTGCGGTGGGTCATTATCTGAAGGCTCTGAAGAAGAATATTTGTCCAGGCTTATTCAGATTGTTGACATTTCATTTCCTTGTAATACTTTGCATGTCATATTGTATCTCTTCAAGCCATAAAGAATAAGCATAATACTTGTGCTTTGAATTTCTGACTTTTTTGGTCTCTTTTTATTCTTAAATAGCTTATAAAGAGATTACACTTAAGGCAAGGCCTAAAGTTTGGGCAGTATAAAGGCTAGAAAAAGAAATTTTGTAAAAAACTCTCACTCTGTGCAAACTCCTTGGGAGAAAATAGCTTGGATTTTTTTGGGAGAAGCCACATAAAATAAGGTTAGAATGAGAGTCAGTAGCCAGATTATAAATAATTCTGAAGTAAAGCAAATATATTTTTATTCTGATCACAAATAATATTGGAAATCTTTCTAAGTTTTAAGTTCTGTGTGTGTGTGTGTGTGTGTGTGTGTGTATGTGCCTGTGCTTATTGTATGTGTTGCTTGAAGAAGAACAATTACATTTGTTGTCTTATATGAATTTCTAGGAATTCTTTATATATTCTGTATTTAATACCTTTTCCAGTTTTTGTTAACAATCAAATCTTCTGGCTTCATTTTTTGTCAACTATCTTCTGTCTGTGTGACTTTATTTTTCACCTTCTTAATAATAGTGTCTTTGATACACAAAAATTTCTACTTTTAATCTCTTTATGCCAGTGATTTTTGGTGCTTTGGAAAGATATGTTTTCTTACTACAAATTCGTTAAGGTATTTTCTTATGTTACCATTGTTATGCTTCACACTTAGATCTTCAATTATCTAGAATTGATTTTTGTACTTCACGTAAACTGAGTCAAGTTTCATTTTTTTATTCAAATGATATGTTGTCACCTTTTGCAAAGTAGTAGTATTTTGAAAATGTCTATATCTAAATTAAAAGATACAGTGGTCTGCAGTTGTTTAGATTCTGGTAAAGTCTTTGTCTGGTTTTGGTATAAAGATAAGATTGACTTCAAAGAATGAGATAAGCAATGTTCCCTCATCTTCCACTTTTTCACAAGAGTTTGTAAAGGACTATTGTTAAATTTTCTTTAAACATTTGATAGAATTCACCAGTGAAGCTACTGGGCTCTTTATTCAGGAAACTTTTTATTATTAATTCAATATTTTTTCTTGCTATGTGTCTAAGCTTTATTATGTAATCTTGAATCTTGAGTCTTAGTAGCACATGTCTTTTCAGAAAGCTGTAGATTTTCTCTAGGTTATTTAATTTGTTAGTAAACAATTGTTACTGGTATATGCTTTTGATTTTTCTTTTTTCCCTGTAATTTCAGAAGTGATTCTGATTCTTTCATTTCTTATTTTTCTAAGTCGTCATCTCTCTTGTCTTATTTGATCAGTTAAGGCAACATTATGTCAATTTTGTTGATCTGTCAAAGAATCAACTTTGATTTGATTGATTTCTTTATTTTCTATTATCTATTTTATAATTTCCATATTTGTCTTTAAAATTTTATCCCTTCTCCTTGCTTTGAATCTGTACTGTTCATGTGTCACCCTAATAAATGTTTGGTAAATTTTGTTTTCCTCCTCAATCTGCTATATTCAGTTTACTATGTAGTTTTCTCATAGTTGCTTTTTATATCTTATCCACAGCTGTAGTCATAATAGCAGGAAAGGTAGGTTGTAGAGATTTTACTTTAACTTGAATGACAACAGAAGTCATCTGTGTTTTCAATTTAACATGGATGAATATTATTATTAGTTCTCCTTAGGAGATAAATTCCATGGTTTCTTTTTTCTTAGCTCAGGATATGGATAGATACATGATTTTAAATAAGAAAGTCTCCATTAAGCAGATTTTTTTAAAAAGCCTATGTTTTAATGCAGTAGAAAATCACATATTTTAGTATTATAAATTCTGTGAGTGCTCTACTATCTTTAGATCTGGAGTTATTAATTTTCATTGATAGAATTCTTAAGACATGCCCTTCTCAAATTTCAGGAACTATAGTTTTAAGTATTCCATAAAAGTCATTTAATTTATCAATTTGAGAGTTACATTTGTGAACAATTTAGGAAAGAAAGTGAAGCTCTATAGTAGGCATTTTGTGTTGAAAAGCAATGCTCATCATTTTATTAAAATATGAAAACATTCCAAGAGAATAATTAACATAAAATTGCATATAGTAGAAAATGTGCTAATGTTACCACTCCCACAGTCTATAAAGAAAGAAAAACTTTCGGTTCCCATAGTTCCTCTAACCTAGTGAATGTCACATTCTTTTGTCCACTTTAGCCAAACTTTTATAAAAAATAAAGGTGTCTAAAGGTAAGAAACAGTAGGCCAAAGTGAAAATACTTATAAAATCTGAAGGACAATTCTAGTCAACTGTAAAGCATAGGAGAGTTGTGATCTGACTAATATCAACAATTAGAGTAAGAAAGTAATAACTTTAGAGTTTACGAACAAATACAAAGAAGTATATTTTTACCACTACACACCAAAAAATGCAAAGTAAAATGCAAGCCACAAAAAAGGTGAAACTATTTGCAACCCATATATCAGAATATGTCACTATATCTAAAACACATAAAAATCTATTACATATAAATAGGTTGATTAAAAAGGAAGAAATGACTGATACCAGCAAAATAAAAATAAAAAAAAGCTATCCAAATGTCTTCTGAACATGTCAAGAGATTATCAACATCATTAGTTTTTTGGGAAATGCAAATTAAAATAGAAATTAGATATAATACACATACATCAAAATAGTTAAAACTAAAAATATTGATAACAGTAAGGGTTGGCAAGGATGTAGAACAACTGGATCCATAAAACATTGTTAATAGGAATAAAAAGATTCTTAGATTTGAGAATTTATGAATAACTTCTAATAAATTTAAATATACAGTCTGAGTATCCTTTATCCAAAATTATTAAGACTAGAAGTTTCTTAGATCTCATGTTTGTTTTTTTTTGTAATAGTTGCACATATCTAATGACATATCTTGGAGATGGTACCCAGTCTAAACATAAAATTTATTTATGTTTTACATATACATTTTTACACATAGCCAAAAGGTAATTTTACACAATATTTTAAATAATGTACCCATAAAACAATGTGTGTGTACACTGAACAACCAAAAAGCAAAAGGTGTCACTATCTCAGCCACCTACTGGACAATCTATGGTTGTTTAGTGTCATTCCTGACTGAATATATATGTAACCCATAAGCAATTTTTAAAACACTTCTTCACATGTAAATATTTAACAGTAAAAAACATGACATTACATTACTAGAGTAAAAAAATGTGTTCAGGATAACTAAGCAGCATAGCAGCATCACCAGAATACCTGTCCTAGTTGAGCATCCCTAATAGAAAAATTTAAAATTGAAATAGTCAGGTATAGAATTTTTTACCTGTGGTATTATGTCAGTGTTCAAAAACTCAAAAAGTTCTGGATTTTGAATTTTCAGATTAGGGATGCTCAACTTATGTAACTATAACCTAGCAATTCCTCTTCTGCATATTTACTAGGCAGAAGTAAAACCATGTGCTTACAAAAACAAAAAAAAATCCAGTTAAAAGAATTTGCATAACAACTTTATTTCTAACATCTAAAATATAGAATAAACCTATATGTACATCCACAGAATAGTGGAGAAAATGTGGTATGTCCATGCGATAGAATACTAAATCACAACCTAATAAAACAGACTACAGGTAGTCACAGGAAAGATGAGTTTGTCACCAAATGATCAGAGAATGAAGGTGGGCACTAAGAGTATATACTATATGATTTCATCTATATGCTGTGCGATTACTGACAAATTTAATGATAGAAATCAGAAAAAAAAGCAGTAATTATAATATCATATGATTACCTTAATAAAGAATTCAAATCAAAACAGTAAAAGTTCAAAAATAAACAGTGGGTAGGTGGCAGAAGGTTGGAGAGAGGTAAGTCAAATAATATAAAATTTCAGTCAGACAGGAGGAATAAGTTCGAGATATCTGTTGTAGAACATGATGACTATAGTTAATAAAAATGTGTATATTTGACAATCACTGAAAAGTACATTTTAAGAGTTCTTAACACAAAAATTGATAAGCATGTGAGAAATTAACATACTAATTAGCTTGATTTAGCCATTCAACAATGTATGTATATTTCACAACAGCATATTGTGCACTATAAATACATACAATTTATATGTCAGTTAAAATTAATTTTTAAAATTCCAAATTAAAAAATATATATATTCATGACAAAAATGCCTGTGATCTAGATACACAATGGATATTTTTTGACTTTTTTAGATTCAATTTTTGTTGGTATATAGTAGATATATATATATGTTTGGGGTGTATAGAATATTTTGATACAGACATACAATATGTAATAATGTATAGTAATCAATACGTAATAATCACATCAAGGTAAATGGACAATCCATTACCTCAAACATTTATCCTTTGTGTTACTAGCAAAAGGCTCTCATCCGTAATTCTAGCACTTTGGGAAGCTGAGGTGGGTGGATTGCTTGAGCCCGCAAGTTTGAGACCAGTTTGGGCAACATGGATCTGCTCTCTCTTTGTCTTAGTCTGGCTAAGGATTTGTCAGTATTGCGTATTTAAATATATATATATATATATATATATATATATATATATATATATAAAAAACTTTTAAATTTTGTCAGTCTTTTGTATTATTGTCTTTAAAAAAGGAACCTCATCCAAAAATAAAAACATAAAATAAAGCCAGGCATGGTGGTATGCATGTATAGTTTCAGCTACTTGAGAGGCTAAGGTAGGAGAATTGCTTGAGCCCAGAAGGCAGAGGCTGCAGTGAACCAAGACCTTTTCACTGTGCTCTAGCCAGGATGATAGTGATATCCTGTCTTAAAAAATGAATAAAAGTAAAAAAAGAGAAAAAGAATTGGAAAAAGAAAGACTCGTATGCATTCTTCAGTATGTCATTGCATTTTCCAATTCTAGAATTTCTGCTTGATTTTTTCAATTATTTCAAATTTCTTATAAAATTTTCCTGATGGGATTTGAATTTCTTCTCTGTTATATTGAATTTCTTCTAATTTTCTCAAAATAGGTATTTTAAATTCTCTGAATGGTCACATATCTCTGTTTTTCTGGGATTGGCACCTGGTGTCTTATTTTGTTCATATGGTAAGGTTATGATTTGCTGGATGGTGTTGATATATTTGGATGTTTGTCAGTTTCTGGACATTTAAGAGTTAGTTATTCACAGACTTCTCACAGTCTGAGTTTGTTTGTGCTCACAGTTCTTGAGAATGCTTTATAGATGTTTTAAGGAACTTGAGTATGGTAATACAAGTTTTTGGCCATTGCATTTATTCATGTCTGCCTTAGGGGCAGGCCAATCCCAGTAATGCTGTAGTTCTTGCAGAATCATAGAGGTAGCCCTTGGTGTTCTTGGATAAAATCTAGAAGAATTATCTTGATTACCAGGAAAAGACTTGTTCTCCACTCTTACTTGCTTTCAAACAGAATCAGTCTCTCTCTTTTGTCATATTTTCTCTCTCTCTCTCTCTCTCTCTTTCTCCTGAGCTGCCAGGAACCAAAGAGGGGTGACACAAGAATCCTTATGGCTGCTACCACTGGGGTTACACTGAATCAGACCCAAAACCAGTACAGCACTGTGTCTCACCCAAGGCCTGCTGTAACCACTACCTAGCAATTGCTCAAGGTTCTACAGCTGTACAATCAGTATGTGGTAAAGCAAGCCAGTCTTGTGTCCTTCTCTTTGGAGAAGTGGCTATTCATGTCCTTTGCCCACTTTTGAATGGAGTTGTTTGGTTTTTGGCTTGTAAATTTGTTGAATTTCCATTTAGATTCTGGATATTTAACCTTTCTTGGATGCATAGTTTGAAAATATTTTCTCCCTTTCTGTAAGTTGTCTGTTTACTCTGTTGATAATTTGTTTCTTTTACCCTACAGATTTTTGGTTTAATTTGTTGCAATTGCTTTTTGCATTTTTATCATAACATCTTTTCTGGAACATATATCCAGAATGGTATTTTAGGTTAAATTGTATAATTTTTATAGCTTTAAGTTTTCAATTTAAGTCTTTAATCTATCATCAGTTGATTTTTTTATATGACATAAAAAAACGGGTCCAATTTCAATCTTCTGCATATGGCTAGCCAATTATTTGAGTACCATTTATTGAATAGAGAGTCTTTCCCCATTGCTTGTTTTGGTGAACTTTGTTGAAGATTAAATGGCTTTATGTCTGTGGCATTATTTCTGAGCTTTCTATTCTGTTCCATTGGTCTATATATCTGCTTTTGTGGAATTATCATGCTGTTTCAGGCACTGTAGCCTTGTAGTATAGTTTGAGGTTGTGTAAGATGATGCTTTCTTCTTTTTTTTAATTATTATTTTTATTTAGTTTTTATTTTTGAAAGAAAGAAAAAGAGAGGAAAGAAAGTGAAAGTGAAAGAAAGAAAGAAAAAGAATGTAAGAGAGAAAGAAAGAGGAGGAGAAAGAGGGAGGGAGAACAGGATTCTTGTTCTATTGCCCAGGCTAGAATGCAGTCTAAAAATGGGTATTAAAAATCTCTTTTATGCTAATAATTGTGCTTAACAATGGAGACAGGAAGGAATAAGGGATGAAAATAACAAACAAGCAGCCAACCAATATTTTATTTAAAGCTGTGAAATGCTATGCAATTGCTGAGGAGTGATTTACTTCCAATTATGTGGTCACTTTAAAAATAGGT
>CAUYLG010041377.1:0-54564 GCA_963573385.1 Cacajao melanocephalus | reverse complement strand
GTTTTTAATACCCATTTTTAGACTGCATTCTAGCCTGGGCAGTAGAACAAGAATCCTGTTCTCTCTCCCTCTTTTTCTTCCTCTTTCTTTCTCTCGTACATTCTTTTTTTTTCTTTCTTTCACTCTCACTTTCTTTCCTCTTTTTTCCTTTCTTTCAAAAAAAAAAAAAAAAAGAAAGAAACAGATTTCACTAACAGAGAAAAACTGCTGTGCATTAATGAATGCATCATTAAAATGTATTGAGACAGTGTGATGACCTTAGCCTTTCAAACATTTACTAGTTTTAACTCCTTTTATTCACTTTTTTAATATAAAAATCTCATTTTGAGTTTGGAAAATTGGTTTGAGAATCAGAATAGAATTCTTGGTGAAGCTCTAGCAATTCTGTATTCTAAACCTAGTTCCTTCAGTCGTAAAAGAAAGCAAGCAGAGTCAGTAACTTCCCCTCTTGGGGCTTCAGTTTCTCCTTGTGTCAAGTGAAGAATTTGCCATCAGTTATTCCTAAGTTTCTCTCCATGTCTGTTCATATTTCCAGGGTTCTAGACAAAAACAAGAGGCCTTGTTCTGGTCCCACCTCTGTGTCTTATTTTTGGCTCGACTCTCTTGTCTCTGTCCCTTATTTCCTGGTCTTACAAGTAGGGATAAAATGCTGAATATTTGCATAATCTTTGACATTTTAGGACACCTGTTTATATGACCTTGCTTTAAGGCAATGCCATTATCTGCCGTCTCTATTAGAGCCTTTGTAGATCAAATGAGGTCATGAATATGTAATTACTCTGGTAACTATTAATTGCAGTAATATAAAATAATAAAATGTCTTCTGTGCTATTACTATTTTTACTTAGACTTGGCAATCTGTTTTCAAAAGAGGCAGAAAGTCTGTCAATTTTTTAAGTTACTCTATAATGAAGTTTGCAGTGGATTAAGAATAAAGTGAGGTAAAATTAAATTATGTGAAATAAAATAAAATAATAAAAGAGAAGATTTGATCTCTTTAACGTGGTGGAGAAGACAGAACATGGACCCAGACAACAAAAAGCAATGTAGTAAATAAGGACACTTAGAGGAAAAGGAAGAGTGGGTGGGTGGGAGGGGCCTCAATTTCCTCATCTGTAATAGGAGAGTGTAAACTGGGAGGAATGGGGGTGGTCAGGTGGCCAACTCTAAAGTCTACAATGGGCCTAGGCCCATCCTAACCTGATATTAGAAAATGGGGGGCCTAGGATGGGAAGTGGGGGCTACCTGGGCAGCTAGAGTGCATGTATGCTTTATGCGAGAGGCAGCTCTACTCAGCTCCTGCCGATGTTTGCCCCACACGATTTATAAGGAACAGAGGCCAATTCTTGTAAAAGATACCAGAAATCTGTATTAGGATGTAAAAATCTCTTGATTTTTAAATGTTGGTAACTGAATTTAAAAGACAAATAAAAACAAATAAACAAAACCTCTTGCTAGAAAAAAAAAAAAAGAAAGGAAGAAAGATAAAAAATAAATTAAGCCTAATCTAAATATTTGGTGGTTTTGCATGTTTGGATTGGATAATTTCTAACTTCTCTTTCTGCTGTAACATTCTAGAATGCTATGAGATGCAAATTGGTATAATACTGTCTGAAAACGGACTCACTGTTGATGGGTACTAAGTAATCATAATTGCAGCAATAACATTAATATCTTGTATATATATATAACAAAATACTTGCAAACTACTTTGGTGCCTGTCTTATCTAAGGTTCTGCTAATAATCCATGTGCTAAACCAGGTATTAGAGAAACTAATATCTAACAGAGGTTAAAGGACTGGCTTAAGATCCTATAGGAGGTTAATAGCAAAACAAGGACTGAAGCATATTGTCTCAAATGTTATGAATGAGTATTTTCCTACCAGAATGACAAAGATATAATGGGGACCATTTTTCCTGCAGATATCTTTACATCTTCTGAACAAGGGGCATGTTGGGATGAAGAGTGGTGTGCAAGAACCACTACTTGCTAATTGACAGGTTAGCAGGAAGTAGGCAACAGAACTTCCCTCCTCGTGTTGCCCCCTTGGAGCTTCCAGACTTGGAGAGAAGCTCTGGGTAGGGGGGCACAGTGACAAGCCAGATCCTCCCAAAGCCCTGGGGAGACCAGCAGCAGAACTCAGTCATGGTGCTGGGCTGGGTTTCAGTCCTTTAGCTACTGAATAGTGGGAGGTCCCAGGATTTTGAAGGAGAAGTCAGAGCAGAGGGTAGTGATGTGAGCCTGTGCAAAGCTCAGGCCAGCAGCCATTTACCAAATAGCCTGAGCAACTTTTAGAACTGCGGCAGCCAATGAGACTGTAGCAGAACCTCCAGCCCTGGCTCCCAAGGGCACGCATTTTTGAGTGAACAAGTTCAAGGGGCTTAGTGTTGTAAGACTTCCCAGAAGAATCCCATTTGGTGGGGGGTTGTTTATTGGAAGGAATCTTTGGGGTTGACAAAGCACAGGCTTCTCACAAGGAATCAACAGGGAAACCTAAGGGAACACATCTGTGAGTTCCAAGTCTGGCAAAGTCTATGAGTAGGGTGAGCACTTGATCATCTGGTTTGTGTTGGGTGGTTTCAACTTGACCTGGATTTTTCTTTCAGTCTTAAGAATGTCATCATTAGAAGGATAAATTAGGTCATTAAATTAACAGTAAGCGTTGTCTGACCAGTAGAGAAATGTGGGAGAGAAACCGGGAATGAGAAATGAGGGAAGAGTGAACTTCGGCTGATACCGTGTCATGACTCAACATGATCATGTGGGCAGGAACAGCACAGATTAAAGCAGACATAGACTAAAGAGAGAAAGACCAGGAAGGAAGCTGTTGGGCTCATTATGTTGTAAAATTCCTGAACAGGATGATTTCTGTAGAAGTTGAAACTTAGGAGCAAACAACAACAACAGTAGCTATCATTGAACTAGTGCCCACTAAATTCCAGGCACTTTGCTAAAAGGCTAGATTCTAATCAGATTTCATCCTAATAGCAGCAGTCTCAGGGCAACAGAGTAGCCCCAGGTTAAGGACAAGAAACTCTAGAACCTAACCAGGTTTAATGACTGAATAAGCACACGTGGCAATGAATAAAGTATTAAAAGAGTTCTGTCGCTCGCTAGCTGGGAACACTTTTTCTAACAAAAAACTGTGGAGCTAAAGGTAGGAAAGCAAGAGATGATTGTCCTTTTACTCCAAGGGCAAGAATACTCTACCTTCATCAACATATATTAAGTTCCCACCATGCATCCAGAAGGTGCAAGATTCTCCAAGGATTACCACTAAACTATAAGACATATTTCCTTCACTTGCCATGGAAACCGTGTTCTATAGTTGGAGAGGAGAAATGATGTCAGAAGCACCCTAACATAGTAAAAAGCACAGGGAGTCTTGAGTTGGATGCTCTGAGACTGATGCCGGCTTTGCCTAGTACCTGTCACATGGTAGGGGCTGTTAGTCACTTAGCTATTCAGACCTTCAGTTTCCTCATGTGTAAGCTGGAGCTGGAAATAAGGTCAAGTGCATGAGACTGTAAAAATCAAATATGATAATGTAAAATTATCCTGTGCACTGTAAAGGGATTTTCTAAAATAAGCTGTTCTTCTTGTGTGAAATGTTTAGAGGAAATTAAGCAAGCGACGTAAGTGTAGCGCGTGTCCAAGGAAAACTAACTTTCAAGAGTCCTTACAGTCTCTAGATTGATTTACAGTCTCTCAGTGCCTAGGTATGCCATCTACTTCTGTGTGTGTGTACTTTCTTTCTCATTCTCTTCTTTAACTGCATTTGGCTATCCCCTTTAGCTGTTTTGTAGGTCATTGCTCTTTGGGGCTGGATGTCATTTCTGCCCTTCTGTTTCCTTTTTATTCAACCATGTAATAATTTTTCCGTAGCTGATTAGCTCACTCTGAAAAGGGGGCCAGCAACCTGCAAATCTCTGAGTACTGGGTGGAAGTCACTTGCCTTGATTTAAATCCTCAGTAATGTTTTTAATACTCAATATTAACCAGGTTCATAAATATGTCAAATATAATGGCATCCTTTCTGTGTGAGCAGTGGCATCCAATGAATTATGGAATTTGTGGATTGCCTGCAATTCTATACAAAGTGTGAAAGACAGAAACAATTAGTAGTTTGGTTGTGTGAGTGCCTACAGTCATACACATATGTGTGTTTTAATAGTGTGGTCCTGAGAGAAAGTATTGCATTGCATATAGCACACATCTCTCCTATCACCTTAGAAACAATCACACCAGCTGATATAAAGTACTACTTCTCATAGTTTTTGTCTTCATAATAAAATTTTTGAAAAGATTTATTGGTTATTGTTATTTTAATTCACCAGCAATTTCATTAAGATAATAAACCCTGAGGGTCTGCTTGTTTAGTTTTGCAAAAGTTCCTCTCTCCTTCAGTTCCTTTCCTTCTTAAGCTGAAGACATTTGTACGTGTAAACGTCAAAAAGGTTGAAAAAAAAGGAAGGGAAATGTTGTGATAGAAGAAGGAATACGTCTTTTCATGAAGGGGATAGGGAAGAAGAAAACAGTGGGTATACCACCCTCCATGGGCTTTATGCAAATCAACTACCCAGAGCTGCTTACGCTTCTTAATAACAATTGCAAATTTCATAGAACCACCATCTCCTGCCATGGACTGGACTAAAAACTTAGCAAGCATTATTTGTTTTTATTCTTAGTAACACAAGGAAGTGAAGCAATTTGCTCAAGACCATGTGTCTAGTCATCAAGAGGACTGCTTAGTGCCTGGTTGAGTAATTTTTTCTAATGCTACAGGTTTTCATTAGACACTCCACTTGTCCACAGATTTAACTTAAATCCTAAGAGATAAAGGAAGGATTTTCATTTGCATGCATCTTACACTTTATCTTATTTCTATGTTGATTTAGACCTCAATGATGATGGATACTGCTTATTGAATACTCTCACATCTCAACAATTCAAACACCTAACCATGATCCACAATGACCTGCTTAATCTGACGCCTGGCACATCTCAAATCATAGCCTCTGTCTATACTATATAAAAAATGGACACACATGCTTTGCAATACCTCCCATCAAGAGATTAAGTAACTTTCCTGATGCCTTGAATCTAGTGGGCTCTTGTGACTACCAATAGAATTTGGTGGAAGTGACACTGTGCCTTTTGCAACAAGGCACCTGTGCTTCAGGCACCTTTTAGTTTCTGCCTCCTGAATAGTGCCTCCACGTGAAGAAGGCCAAGCTAACCTAATGGAGACACAGCGTCACCAAGAACAAGTAGCAGCTGCCAAGACAAGGCCATCTTAGACCATCCAACTCTATCCAGACCAGCAGAACGACTGCAGCTCCGAGAGCTGCTAAGTTTTCAGTGGTTTATTAGGCAGCAATACATAACTGAAATACCCTTTCACCATTCCAACTTTAGGCTCCAGCTTTTCTGGTCTTCTCTCAGGCTGTGGAACATGCCATTAACTTTTACACCCTCAGACTTTGCATATATTGTTCCTTATGCATCAAATATGTTTGTCTTTCCACCTGTCAAATGGTTTTAACTCCCTTTTATCATTTAGGCCACTAGCTTAAAATTCTCATCTGGAGAGAATTCTTTACTGAGCATCCCTATACCCTAGATTTCTTATTCTTCATATCACCCCTTGCTTACTTTTTCATTGCACATATCAAAACAGCAATTAATTAATTTATTTTTATTATTGCCTATTTTCACCCTATCCAGATGTAAGCGCTATGAGAGTGGTTGGAGGCAATGTTTATTCTGTTTTCCGCTTCACTTTAGGAGAGTGCTGGGAAGACGATCTCACCCATATTTCTTTGGATCCTTGAATCATTTTTGTGCATACGTTCACTGAGAGTGCTCTCATGTCCAGCAGCCAGTACTTGCCTCTCTTTTCCGAGGGCTGCCCCAGGCTGCTGAAGCCCAGCTTCGATTGCCTGCATGAAAACACAGAGAGCTAAAGGCTGGGAATTTGCATAGCCTTAGCCATTTGCGGAGGAATGGAGTGATGACTGTAAACATTCCAGCTGCCTTTCTCCTTGATCAGGTAAACATTCATGTGTGATCTATCTGTCTCCAGTGCTCACCTGGAGGACCTTCCTTGATGGTTTTCTTTATGGTATTTATAATAAGTGCATTGTGCCCTTGATTGGCTTTCTTCCTTGCCCTGTCCTACTTCTCCAGTTCTCTGGAGGTTTTTCCAAGAACACTTCTTAGCAAACACTTTTACACAAATCCCTGTGTCAGAATCTACTTCTGTGGAAGCTGCTGTAAGACAATGTGTTTGTGAAATAAACTCATTAAAGCAGTCCTTGATTTCCACACAATTGCTTTTCACATTGACACCCTTAAACCAATTTCACAATCAGAGCTCAGACACACTGCATCAACACCATGTTTTGCAGTCATGTTTGTGTAATTATTGCAATGTTTTACTGCAAATTGGTGCAGTGTCATAAAGATGAGTGGGAAGTGGTAATAAATGAAAGTGCTGAGGGGTGGCTGGCAAGATGGCCAAATAGGAACAGTTCTGGTCTGCAGCTCCCATGCAGAAGGCACGTGATTTCTGCATTTCCAACTGAGGTACCTGGCTCATCTCATTGGAACTGGTTAGACAGTGGGTGCAGCCCACGAAAAGCAAGCCTAAGCAGGGTGGGGCGTTGCATCACCCGGGAAGCACAAGGGGTCAGAGAACTTCCTCCCCCAGCCAAGAGAAGCCATGGGGAACTGTACCATGAGAAATGGTGCATTCTGGCCCAGATACTACACTTTTCCTGTGGTGTTTGCAACCCACAGACCAGAAGATTCCCTTGGGTGCCTACACCACCAGGGCCCTGGGTTTCAAACACAAACTGGGCAGCCATTTTGGCAGACATCAAGCTAGCTGCAGGAGTTTACTTTCATACTCCAGTAGCACCTGGAATGCCAACATGATAGAACCATTTACTCCATTGGGAAGGGAGCTGAAGCCAGGGAGCCAAGTGGTCTTGCTCAGTGGATCCCACCCCCAAGGAGCCCAGCAAGCTAAGATCCACTGTCTTGAAATTCTCCCTGCCAGCACAGCAGTTTGAAGTTGACTTGGGATGCTCAAGCTTGGTGGGAGGAGGGTCATCTGCCATCACTGAGGCTTGAGTGGGCAGTCTTCCCCTCACAGTGCAAATAAAGCCTCCAGAAAGTCTGAACTGAGCAGAGCCCACTGCAGCTCCACAAAGCCACTGCAGCCAGACTGCCTCTTTAGATTCCTCCTCTCTGGGCAGGGCATTTCTTAAAGAAAAGCAGCAATTCCCGTCAGGGATTTATAGATAAAACTCCCATCTCCCTGGGACAGAGCACCTGGGGGAAGGGGCATCTGGGGGAGCAGCTTCAGCAGACTTGAACATTCCTTCCTGCTGGCTCTGAAGAGAGCAGCAGATCTCCCAGAACAGTGCTCAAGCTCTGCTAAAGGACAGACTGCCTCCTCAAGTGGGTCCCTGACCCCCATGCCTCCTGACTGGGAGACACCTCCCAGAAGGGATCAATAGACACCTCATACAGGAGAACTCTAGCTGGCATCTGGCAGGTGCCCCTCTGGGATGAAGCTTCCAGAGGAAGGAACAGGCAGCAATCTTTGCTGTTCTGCTGCCTCTACTGGTGACACCCAGGCAAACAGGGTCTGGAGTGGACCTTCAGCAAACTCCAGCAGGCCTTCAGCAGAGGGGCCTAACTATTAGAAGGAAAACTAACAAACAGAAAGGAATAACATCAATATCAACAAAAAGGATGCCCTCCCAAAATCCCCATCCTAAGGTCACCAGCATCAAAGACCAAAGGTAGATAAATCCATGAAGATGAGGAGAAACTAGCACAAAAAGACTGAAAATTTCAAAAACCAGAATACCTTCTCTCATCCAAAGGATCACAGCTCCTCACTAGCAAGGGAACTGGATGGGGAACGAGTTTGATGAACTAACAGAAGTAAGCTTCAGAAGTGAGTAATAACAAACTCTACCGAGCTAAAAAATCGTATTCTAACCCAATGCAAGGAAGCTAAAAACCTTGGAAAAATGGTTACAGGAATAGCTAACTAGAATAACCAGGTTAGAAAAGAACATAAATGACCTGATGGAGATGAAAAACACAGCAAGAGAACTTCTTGAAGCATACACAAGTATCAATAGCTGAATTGATCAAGTTGAAGAAGGGATATAAGAGACTGAAGAACAACTTAATGAAATAAAGCATGAAGACAAGATTAGAGAAAAAAATGAAAAGGAATAAACAAAGCCTTCAATAAATAAGGCACTATGTGAAAAGACCAAACTTATATTTGATTAGTGTACCTGAAAGTGACAGGGAGAATGGAACCAAGTTGGAAAGCACTCTTCAGGATATTTATCCAGGAGAACTTCCCCAACCTAGGAAGACAGGACCACATTCAAATTCAGGAAATACAGACAACACTACAAAGATACTGCTAGAGAAGAGCAACCCCAAGACACACAATCATCAGATTCACAAGGACTGAAATGAAGGAAAATACACTAAGGGCAGCCAGAGAGAAAGGTCAGGTTACCCACAAAGGGAAGCCCATCAGACTAACAGTGGATCTCTCTGCAGAAACTCTACAAGTCAGAAGAGAGTGGGGGTCAATATTCAACATTCTTAAGGAAAAAAATTTTCAACCCAGAATTTCATATCCATTCAAACTAGGCTTCATAAGCAAAGGAGAAATAAAATCTTTTACAGACAAGCAAATGCTGAGGGATTTTGTCAGCACCAGGCCTGTCTTATAAGAGCTCCTGAAGGAAACACTAAATGTGGGAAGGAAAATATGGTACCAGGTGGTACCAGCCACTGCAAAAACATAACAAATTGTAAAGACCATCGACACTATGAAGAAACTGCATCAACTAATGGGGAAAATAACCAGCTAGCATCATAATGACAGGATCAACTTCACACATAACAATATTAACCTTAAATGTAAACGGGCTAAATGCCCCAATTAAAAGACACAGACTGACATAGTGGATAAAGAGTCAAGACTCATTGGTGTACTGTATTCAGCAAGCCCATCTCATGTGCAAAGACACACATAGGCTTAAAATAAAGGGAAGAAAGAAGAGTTACCAAGCAAATGGAAAGCTAAAAAAGCAGGGGTTGCAATTCTAGTCTCTGATAAAACAGACTTTAAACAAACAAAGATCAAAAAAGACAAAGAAGGGCATTACACAATGGTAAAGGGATCAATGCAAGAAGAAGAGCTAAATATATATGCACCCAGTACAGAAGAACCCAGATTCATAAAGCAAGTTCTTAGAGACTGCAAAGAGACTCAGACTCCCACAGAATAATAGTGGGAGACTTTAACACCCTACTGGCAATATTAGACAGATAAATGAGACAGAAAATTAACAAGTATATTCAGGACTTGAACTCATCTCTGGACCACACAGGCCTAATAGACATCTACAGAACTCTCCACTCCAAATTAACAGAATATACATTCTTCTGAGTACCATATCACACTTATTCTAAAATCAACCACATAATTGGAAGTAAAACACTCCTCAGCAAATGCAAAAGAATGGAAATCATAACAGTCTTTCAGACCACAGTGTAATCAAATTAGAACTTAAGATTAAGAAACTCACTCAAAACCACGTGACTAAATGGAAACTGAACAACTTGATTCTGAATGACTACTGGGTAAATAACAAAATTAAGACAGAAATAAATAATTTCTTTGAAATCAATGAGAACAAAGACGCAATGTACCAGAATCTCTGGGACACATCTAAAGCAGTGTTTAGAGGGAAATTTATAGCACTAAATGCACGTAGGAGCAAGTAGGAAATATCTAAAATCGACACCTTAACATCACAACTAAAATAACTAAAGAAGCAAGAGCAAACAAATTCAAAAGCTAGCAGAAGACAAGAAATAACTAAGATCAGAACAGAACTGAAGGAAATAGAGACACAAAAAAACCTTTCCAAAAATCCATGAATCCAGGAACTGGTTTTTTGTAAAGGTTAACAAAAATAGATAGACAGCTAGCCAGACTAAGAGAGAAGAAAATAAAGAAGAATCAAATAGACACAATAAAAAATGATAAAGGGGATATCACCACTGAGCCCACAGAAATACAGACTACCATCAGAGAATACTATAAACACCTCTAAGCAAATAAACTAGAAAATCTAGAAGAAATGAATAAATTCCTAGACACATACAATCTCCCAAGAATAAGCCAGGAAGAAATCAAATCCCTGAATAGACCAATAAGAAGTTCAGAAATTGAGGCAGTAATTAACAGCCTGCCAACCAAAGAAAAGCCCAGGACCAGATGGATTCACAGGAAGATTCTACCAGAGGTACAAAGAGGAACTGGTACCATTCCTTCTAAAACCATTCCAAATAATAGAAAAAGAGGGACTCCTTCCTAACTCATTTTATGAGGCTAGCGTCATCCTGATACCAAAACCTGGCAGAGACACAACAAAAAAAGAAAATTTCAGGCCAATATCCCTGATGAGCATCGGTGCAAAAGTCCTCAATAAAATACTGGCAAATTGAATCCAGCAGCACATTCAAAAGCTTATCCACCACAATCAAGTCAGCTTCATCCCTAGGATGCAAGGCTGGTTCAACATGCACAAATCAATAAATGTAATCCATCACATAAATAAACCAATGATCAAAACCACATGATTATCTCAACAGATGCAAGCAAAAAAGGTCTTCTGTAAAATTCAACACGCTTCATGCTAAAAACTCTCAATTAACTAGATACTGTTGGAATGTACCTCAAAATAATAAGAGGTATTTATGACAAACCTATAGTCAATATCATAGTGAATGGACAAAAGCTAAAAGCATTCCCTTTTAAAACCAGCACAAGACAAGGATGACCTCTCTCACCACTCCTATTCAGCATAGTATTGGGAGTTCTGGCCAGGGCAGTCAGGCAAGAGAAAGAAATAAAGGGTATTCAAATAGGAAGACAGGAAGTCAAATTGTCTCTGTTTGCAGATGACATGATTGTATATTTAGAAAACTCCATCATCTCAGCCCGAAATCTCCTTAAGCTGATAAGCAACTTCAGCAAAGTCTCAGGATACAAAATCAATGTGCAAAAATCACAAGCATTTCTACACACCAATAATAGAGAGAGCACCAAATCATGAGTGAACTCCCATTTACAATTGCTGCAAACATAATAAAATACCTAGGAATATAACTTACAAGGAATGTGAAGGATGTCTTCCAGGAGAACTACACACCATTGCTCAAGGAAATAAGAGAGGATACAAACAAATGCAAAAACATTCCATGCTCATGGATAGGAAGAATCAATATCATAAACATGCCCATACTGCCCAAAGTAATTTATAGATTCAATACTATTCCCATCAAGCTACCATTGACTTTCTTCACAGAATTAGTAAAAAACTACTTTAAATTTCTTATGGGACCAAAAAAATGCCCATAGAGCCAAGACAATCCTAAGCAAAAAGAACAAAGCTAAAGGCATCATGCTACCTGACTTCAAACTATACTGCAAAGCTACAGTAACCAAAATAGCATAGTAGTGGTACCAAAACAGATACATAGACCAATGGAACAGAACAGAGGCCTCAGGAATAATGCCACACATCTACAACCACCTGGTTTTTAACAAATCTGACAAAACAAGCAAAGGGGGAAGGATTCCCTATTTAATAAATGGTATTGGGAAAACTGGCTAGCCATATGCAGAAAACTGAAACTGGACCTCTTCCTTACACCTTATACAAAAATTAACTCAAGATGGATTTCTTAAATCTAAAACCTAAAATCATAAAAAGCTCTAGAAGAAATCCAAGGCAATATCATTCAGGACACAGGCATGGGCAAAGACTTCATGACTAAAACACCAGAAACTATGGCAACAAAAGCCAAAATTGACAAATGGGATCTAATTAAACTAAAGAGATTCTGCACAGCAAAAGAAACTATCATCAGAGTGAACAGGCAACCCACAGAATGAGAGAATATTTTTGCAATCTATCCATCTGACAAAGGGCTAATATCCAGAATCTACATGAAACTTAAACAAATTTACAAGAAAAAAAAAAACCAAAAAGTAGGTGAAGGATATGAACAGACACTTCTCAAAAGAAGACATTTGTGTGGCCACCAATGTGAAAAAAAGCTCATCATCACTGGTCATTAGAGAAATGCAAATCAAAACCACAATGAGATACCATCTTAAGGCAGTTAGAATGGGGATCATTAAAAGGCCAGGAAGCAACAGATGCTGGAGAGGATGTGGAGAAATAGAAATGTTTTTACACTCTTGATAAGAGTGTAAATTAGTTCAACCATTGTGGAAGACAGTGTGGCAATACCTCAAGGATCTAGAACAAGAAATAGCATTTGACCCAACAATGTCATTATTGGGAATATACCCAAAGAATTACAAATCATTCTACTATAAAGACACATGCACATATATGTTTATTGCAGCACTATTCACAATAGCAAAGACTTGGAACCAACCCAAATGCCCATCAATGATAGACTGTACATAGAAAATGTGGCACACATACACCATGCAATACAATGCAGCCATAAAAAAGATGAGTTCATGTCCTTTGCAGGGATGTGAATGAAGCTGGAAACCATCATTCTCAGCAAACTAACACATGAACGGATAAACAAGCTTTGCATGTTCTCACTCATAAGTGGAAGTTGAACAATGAGAACACATGGACACAGGAAGGGGAACATCACACACCAGGGCCTGTTGGGGGATGGAGGGCTAGGGAAGGGATAGCATTAGGAGAAATACCTAATGTAGACAATGGGTTGATGGGTGCAGCAAACCACCATGGCACGTGTATACTCATGTAATAAATCTGCACATTCTACAAATGTATCACAGAACTTAAAGTATAATTTAAAAAAAAAGAGAGAAAAAAAAAGCTCATGCTAACAGTAAGCCAATTGAGACAAAGACAAATACCACTTGGTGTGCTGAGTGTGATGAATTGTTGGTAGTATTGGAAGGTTCCATGAACCTTCTGGCCATCTGGATTGTAAAGAACAAATACCAAATTAAGGCACACATAGGAAATTCATGAAACAAATCAACAGGAACTGTATTCATAGATGAGATTTACTGAAGAATCTGAAGAAGTCTTTAAAAGTAGGGAAATTACAAAAGCTGGCACCAAAAAGCCTTCCAGACTTTCAAAGGCAGAGAAGTTTACAGAACCAGAGAGCAGTTCTTAGGAATGGGCTTGCTTGTGCTCTTTTTTTGAGAGAAGAAACCGTCTCGTGCTCAAGACTCACCTGTTAGGTATTTCAAGAAATCCTGTAAAATCCTATCGAAGTCATCCTCACCGTCTCATACTGAATTATCTACTCAGTCTCTTGCAAAGTCACTGCCAGTCAGTCATCCTCCTGCACTTTAAAATAGATTTCTTCTGTTTACTAATGTCAATTTAAATAAGCTATGAAAAAAATAGGTTCTTTGGGCAAGAAATTGAACAAGAAAATGAATTCTACTTGCATTTAATGTTCAAGCCAATTTTTAATGTTTTAAATAATCATTTTTGCATAATTTTAAACTTTTAGGAACACTTTTGGATTCCTTGGAACATAATCCTTCCATATCACATGCAAGGTTTTGGGTGCTTTCAATTTTGTTCATTTAGCTTTTATTTTCTTTCTTTAGGAATTAATGTGATATACATGGCAGAAGAAGCATCCATAGTCTGACAGAATGAGATATAAATCACATCTCTATCTCTAATTATCCAACCTCTTAGGAGCTGATTTTTCTGAACCTCAGTTTATTTGACTGTAATAATTCTTCCCCTGTAGTCTGTGGTAAGGAATAAGTGAGGGAACTTAGATAAAGCATATAGGACAGAGCTGGCATTCAGTGAATCTTAATTCTCTTTTCTGGGCTCCCCATCATAAATTTTAATTCTCTTTTCTGGACTCCCCATCTTAGACAAGAAAGATTTCTCCAAGAATTGGACTGTCTTGGCTTGAAGACAGTCTGAACTCTCCAGCCTGACACACAGAGCCTTATGTGATTTGACCTCCATGTATCCCAGCTCAACTGACTCCTGCTGTTCACCACAGGGCTTACCCTGTTCTAAAGGAGCTGCTCACTCCTTCCCAGGACCCCATCGAGATGAGATATCCACCCAGGCTCCCGGCGTCCCCAAGTCCTCCAGGCTGGGCAAAGTATTTGTCCTGTGCAATTGCCCACGCATCTGCGTCTTCCTCAACACAACATTTGTCTTAATTTTGTAAATCTCTTTAATGCCCGTCTCCTTTTTTAGATTATAATCTCCGCAAATAGAAATACCATTTGACCCAGCAATCCCATTACTGGCTGTATACCCAATGGATTATGAATCATTCTACTATAAATCCTCATTTTATTATTCTAATAACCCTGTGACATAGAGATACATATCATCATTAGCCCCATTATACAGCATTACACAGGTGGAAGAAACAAAAGAAAAAGGAAAGTTAAACGATTCTGCCATGGTCAAATTTCTAGCAAGCAACAGAGCAGGCTCTATTATCTCCGTACTAGAACCCCATCTCTTTCCCCAATAAGGAACGAGAGGCCTGCAGACACTCAATAAAGGCAGAGTGAACAAATTATTCCATCCCAGGGAAGAAAATGAGATCTGAGCAGGGATATAAATAGACTGAGATTAAAACTCATACTGCCATGGTTTACTAAGAAAAAGGCAAAGAGCTAGCAAATAAAATGTAGAGTTTAGGAGAACCTCCTAGCTCCAGTTTCATCAGTTGATTCTGAAGCAATGGGACATGCACCTGAATCCATTGTCTAGCTAGGTGACCTGCCTCTTATAAATCAGTCATTTCATCTATTAAAGAAGAGTAATGAATGAACTCTGAAGCCCTCCCAAGATGAAATGTTTATGTGCTGTGATTCTAACAGAGAAACCTGACTTCAGGAACTTGCATTTGCTGTCTCTCTGCCTATCAATGGTCATCTCCTCATCATTTCTGTCTCCACAAAAATGTCAGTACAGAGTAGTGGTTAATAGCATCAACTCTGAAAACTCAGTGTTGTAACTTTCAAGCATTGTAGTCGTTGATGGGTTATTCTCAGTACCTCACGTCTGCATATCTATCTCTACAACTGGAGAGTGGGCTAACATATTATTGGTTTATTGCCTAGTTCCTAGAGTCTCATATCCTGTAGTCATGGCCATTGGAGGAAAATGAAAATTGTTTGCAGATTTTATTTTTATTTTTTCAAGACAGAGTCTTGCTCTGTCACCCACGCTGGAGTGGCATGATCTCGGCTCACTGCAACCTCCACCTCCTGGGTTCAAGCAGTTCTCCTGCCTCAGCCTCCTGAGTAGCTGAGAATACAGGCACCTGTCACGGCACCCGATTAACTTTTGTATTTTTAGTAGAGACAGGGTTTCACCATGTTGGCTAGGCTGGTCTCAAACTTCTGACCTCGTGATCCACTTGCCTTGGTCTCCCAAAGTACTAGGATTGCAGGGGTGAGCCACCGTGCCCGGCCTGTTTCCAGATTTTTACCAAATTAGGGCACATTGTTATTTAAAACAATCTAGTCCCCCAAAATAAAAACCAATACTAAATATAGTTAAAGATACGATTAAAAATAGATATAGAGACAGAGCTATAGGGACTCAGAGGTAATTTTTTTAACAGTATCTCCAGCCTGTGAGTCAATCATTGAGTGAGACAGCTATCATAAGAGTAGATGACTGATCATCCATACAGTGTTGTGTTCAAGTCTAATTTGGATTAATGCAAATAATGAGACAAACATAATGTTTATACAAACTGTGGTTGAAAAATGTTGGCTAGATATAGAGGTCAAGTCCATGTAGTACCAAAAGAAAAAAAAAACTGACAAAAATCAAAATCTTCTGTTCCAGTTCATTAAAGGACAAACGTAGGGAAATATTAAAAGTAAGATTTTATAAGTAAGATTTAGTTTCCCTTTAATTTTCTTGCTTGGTATTTGACATTAGATGGAACCTGGTCCAATGTGCGTACCTAAATACTTCCAAACATAAAATTCACATTTTCCCCTGATTTACAGTAAGTGAACTGATCTTCACCCAGTCAGTTGATTTAGGTCTCTCTTCAGCTTCTCAAGAAAATGAAACAGGTTAAGAAGATGAAGAGGATGAGAAATAGGAGGATAAAAAAGATAAAGAAGAGAGGAAGTGGACGAAAGAGAAGAAAATTAACCTCTGAATTAAAGCTTACAGTTTTAATGATAGACAAAATATCAGAATCTTTTGTCCTCAAAATGTATAAAGCCAGAAAAACACATCCCCCAACATATACAAATATATAAATATTTAGCTGTCTAGGTATGATATGCATGGCATTATGTTAAGATATAGAGAGTATTTTCTAAATAAAGGCTATAAAGGATTATCAAAGTAATATACAAGTTGAGTATCCCTTATTTGAAATACTTAGCACTATAAATGTTTTGAATTTGAGGCATTTTTTTTTCTTTTGTATTTTGGAATATTTGCACTATACTTAAATTTGTTCAGCATCCTTAATTCAAAAATCCTAAATTTGAAATGCTCCAGTGAGCATTTCCTTTGAGTGTCATGTCAACACTCAAAACGTTTCAGATTTTGGAGCGCTTCAGATTTCATATCTTTGAATTTGGGTTGCTTAACTTGAAATATGATTATTAATACTCTGTGTGTATGTGTGTGTGTGTGTGTGTGTGTATGTATATATGTGAGTGTCTAAGTTGATAGACAAATGGAACCTTAAATTTGGTGAGTCAAATAAATACCTACCATCTCTTAATTTTCAGAGACTTTTAGAATCATGGAATGTATTCATCTTGAGGGCAAAGTAATCATTTTGATATTAGAGACTTGAAGCCCAGGGAGAAAAGCTCTGCATTCAGAGAGGCGCAGATAACTGGATCTTCACCAAGGGTTTCTATTTGACTTTGTCCTGTAGAGCTACTGCTGAGAAGAGGCTGTCCGTTTCCCAGTTCCCCTACAACCAGGTGAGGACATGTGATCACTCTTATCAATGAACTTCTAAGCAAACCACAGGTGTCCACCACAGGCATCTCAGTTGCTTGAACCATCTTGGGTTAAAAAGTAACTGCTCTCTCCAATCTCCCTTCCCCAAGCCTCTGACTAAATATAAAAAATCCTGAAGTTCTTCGGGATGGTGATGCCACAAGATGGACACATCCTGTGTCCCTAAATTATCAGGTGGAAAAAGTCCATATTTAACCAAGAATGATTATATTGAACTTTCTTTGCAGCCAAGAAATAAAGTTTGTTCTAACCTGCTGAAAAATTGGGGATTTTGCTTGCTTCTGTGGCTAGTATTCCACTAAGTAGCACAGGTCTCTAAATCCAAGACTACAGACAAGATTTCCTGATCACCCTTCCACTATTTATTTCATTATTCAGATAACATTAGTAGAGTCCATTCATTCTTATATTTCTGGATGCAGTCCAGATTCCTTTACTGGCTGTATCTTTTATCTCCTTATCCTAAGAACCTAGCACAATGCCACACACATAGTAGATACTCAATAAACACTGGCCAAGTGAAAGGTCATCAGTTACTTTAACTGTAAAAAGGGAATCATAACTTTTTAAATACTTGAAAGTATGATACTGAATTGTAAGATTTTGTGAGTTCTTAATGCTCTGAAATCTGTAAAATCTCTACTTCAATGAATTCTCTATAGTCTTGTGCTTTGATATGTTTTCAGTTTCTCCTTGGCTCTGATATTGTAAAATTTCAATTGTAGAATTTTTTCTAATATTTATCTATATTTGATGTTGTATGAACTATCGGGTTATAGTTTGAATTTAGGGAAAACATGCCTTTCTATGATTTACCAATGCAAATCAAAGAAGCCAATATTTATTAAGGAATTGATAAGAAAAAGCTAAGCAAATTGTATGATTAAGTCCGGGCACTCTGTTTAGCATATTATATATGTCTGCTCATTTTAACAATGACCCTGTTGTTTTTATTTCATAGGTAAGAGAGATTAAGTAACTTGTCCAATGCCAAATACTTAGGAAATAGTAGCTTCAGGATAAGAATAGAGGTCTCTCTGATTTAGGAGTATCTGATTAGGGTTTCTGATTCCCCAGGCTCAGCCACACAATTGCATGCAACAAAGAAAGACTTTGGCTAACCTATACAAAAAGGAAATGTATTAGGATTAAGATTAATGTAAGAGAACAAACCTACAAACACAGAATTAAAATGGAATAAGAAAGCAATTCCTGGAATTCAGGGACAGTCTCTTCTTCAGAGGGTATTTGGAATGGGGACACATCAACTTCATCTGTTTTCAGGGTTTATATTACTCCATTCAAGAGATATATTCAATGGCAGAAGACTCTGGCCTCATTCAAGTCACCTGCCCACCCCTTAGCGAGGAGAGAGTGGGACACCATGAGTGATAGTCCCACCAAAACCCTAGTCAATAGAGTGAAGTGGTCTCCAAAGTAAAACAAGAGTGCATTGCTATAAATAGGGGGAATGGACATTGGAAACGCTAAAAAAGAGATATTCACTACAGCAGGATGCAAGAGGAACATATGACCTGTCCCGAAACTACCAAAAGCTACAGGGCCAACAAAACTCCAAAAGATCCATTTTTATTTCCTCCCTTTACTCAGCTAAGTTCTAGCTCAAATCCCTCCCATAGTTAAGAGGCTAAGTTCTGCCTTGACTCTTGACTAGACTCTTGTTATTTACTGTATTAGTCTATTCTCATGCTGCTAATAATGACATACTCAAGACTGGTAGTTTATAAAGGAAAGAGGTTTAATGGACTTACAGTTCCACAAGGCTGGGGAGGCCTCACAATCATGGTGGAAGATGAAGGAGGAGCAAAGGAACCTCTTACATGGCAGCAGGCAAGAGAGCTTGTGCAGGGAACTCCCCTTTATAAAACCATCAGATCACATGACATTTATTCACTATCATGGGAAGAGCATGAGGAAGACTCACCCCATGATTCAATTACCTCCTCACCAGGTCCCTCCTGTGACACATAGGAATTATTACAATTAAAGATGAGATATGAGCGGGAACAGAGCCAAACTATATCACCTATGCACTAGCTTTGTCTGGGAAAACTACATCTTTAAAAATCTCAGTTTTTCACCAATGGAAAGGACTAGTATCTATCCCTTATATACCTGGATTATAGGGTTGCTGTGAGAGTTCAATTCAATAATGCAAAGAGCTTGTTGCATAGCATCTAAAACATCTAAAGAATTCAGTAAATATTATCTATTACCACTATTACTGAACTACCAGGATGCAATTCTTGTCCTTCCTCCAAACATAGAACATCTGTGGGCAAAAATAATGGTTTTCAAATGTCAGTCCCATGGTCAAGTACTCAACAATCTGCAACAAAATGAGAAAAAAAATGAGTTAAATTATTTTTTATGAAGCTAAATATATTCACTTTTTAAAATGTTAATATCTTTATAAATTCATCATGATAAAATAATTGTTTGGGGATTTTTTAAATATATGTATGTATTTTCAGTTGCCAAATTTAAAGGTCTTCACCCTTATGTCTGCCTGTAAGTTGTTTTCGTAATTTTACTGGGCTGTGGATCTTGAGATTGAGAAGCCCTTGCACACGTCACTTTGTCAGCAGCCTTTCTAGATGCTTCCCCCATGGTGTGTCCCTTGCATTGGAGGAGTTCTTAGTCCCTGTCCCCTTATTATCTATTCCCAACTTCATTTTTCTCCGAAACATTATTTCTCTGTGAAATTACACTTTTATTTATTTATGTGTTTCTTGTCTGTCTTCTCTTTTAGAATGTGAGTTCTAGGAACTATTATTAAAATCTGTATCTTCAGCTCTTAGCATAGTCTCTGACACATGTTAATATGTTAGGCCGTCATAGTCTCTGACACATGTTAAAAACAAAGATTTTAGAATACGTGAATGAATGAATAATGCAGAATTCTGTGGCTGAAAAACCCTGATCTTTAGAACCAGATAGAGTTCATGTAAAAAATAACAGCTCTGCCATCATTCTCATCTCCAATATAGTCGTAAGGATTATTGTGAGAGTTAAATGAGATAATGAAAGCAAATCCCTGCATATGATAATCTCCCCTCAAGTGCTATGTCACTGGCCCTGGCTTGACTTTAGTGCTGTTCCAAAATCTTTTTTCAAGTTTAATGTCCTATTTCTTCGGCAGGGGAGAAAAAAAATAATACCTTTCCCTCAGCCATCACGAGTCATAGCTGAGACCCTTACAAGACAGATTAATTTTTAAAAAGCATAGAAAATTTATTTATCAAAGTTTCACATGACACACAAGCCTTCAAAATGGAGACGCAAAGACTGAGGGAAAATGTGTTTTTATGCTCAGGTTCCATGAAGAATAGACAACCACGTAGAAGTGTATTAGACAAAAATGGTATGATCTAATGATAATAAATGGGGAGAAACTCAACAAGGTCTTTCTGTTCAAATGTTTTTTGACCTCTCTGAGCAGTATTCCTTCACCCTGGGTATGGGGCAGAAGGCTTTGGAATGAGGGTCTTATGATCCACTTTCAGACAACGTAGATCAGAGAATTCCTTGATGACCATGCTTCACATAAAAAGGCCGGGGAAGGTCAGAGTGACCTTTTTATTCATGAGGGTTTCTCAACTGCCGAGGGGTCAGGA
Source organism: Cacajao melanocephalus (assembly GCA_963573385.1). Classification (NCBI taxonomy): domain Eukaryota; kingdom Metazoa; phylum Chordata; class Mammalia; order Primates; family Pitheciidae; genus Cacajao; species Cacajao melanocephalus. Next base: position 33,828 of record CAUYLG010041377.1, on the reverse strand, counting down.
GGCATCATGCTCTGAGCCCCAACACCTCAAAATCAGATGCCACAGGGAACACATTCCTACACTCCTCTCTCATCCTGCTGTACCAACAAACACAGCTTGGATCAGAGATGGTGCCTCATTAGCACAAGTGTAGGCTGCACCCATCCACCAGTCACAGGCATAGAGAATGACACATAGTCTCCCTGGCAGAGACCCTGCTTGTCTTGTTCCCTGCTGAGCTCCATGGCCAAATGCAATGGCTGGCACACTGCAGCTACCCTGCCATCATTGGCTGAACAAATGAATCTGAGTGGCTGGGGATGATAAGAGCAGGCAAGACCTAAAGACAAGAACACAAAAAGTCACACAAACTTGCTCAGAAGGTCTGTTTGCTTCTCCTGGGAGGGCAGAGCCTTCACCTTCCCAGTCCTGCTGTAGGAATGTTTGACTGTTCTCCTCTCTTCTATGCTTTCCATTCAGGTCCCAGGACAGACATGTAGTGTGGTGTGGTGGACAAAGACCTGGCATTTCAAGCAAGAGACTCAATTTGGCCTTCCTGCTACTCTGTTTCCTTATTTGCAAAGCAGATATAACAAAAGAACCCCTATATAGGGGGGGTCCTTCAGAGGGATAAATGTTATGTACTCTGTGCATACTGTGGAGCAGAGTAACTGTGCCTGGAACAGAGGCTGCCCTCAATAAGGATGGAAACTGGGTTTATGAGTCCAGGCACAGTTGGGTCCTAGGAAACCTTTCTTCATCTTTCTGTCTTCACTTCCCACATCTGAAAAAGAAAAGATGGTGATGAACCAGATCCAGCTCTGGAAGTCTTTGAGCCACTAGGATATATAAGTTCTTGGGGGTTGACTGATTTTTTTTTTCTTCCTCTTTTTTTTATTGTGCTTTAAATTCTGGGGTACATGTGCAGATCATGCAAGATTGTTGCATAGGTACATTCATGGCAAGGTGGTTTGCTGTCACTATCCCCCCATCACCTATACCTGACATTTCTCCCGAAGTTATCCCTCCCCACCCTCCCTCCCACTATCCCTCCCATAGCCCCCCACAACAGATTCCAGTGTGTGATGCTCCCCTCTTTGTGTCCAAGTGTTCTCATTGTTCAACATCCACCTATGAGTGAGAACATGTGGTGTTTGATTTTCTGTTCCTATGTCAGTTTGCTGAGAATGACAGTTTCCAAGTTTACCTATGTCCCTACAAAGGACACAAACTCATCATTTTTTACAGCTTCATAGTATTCCACGATATATATGTGCCACATTTTCTTTGTCCAATCTATCATTGATGGGCATTTGGGTTGGTTCCAGGTCTTGCCTATTGTAAACAGTGCCACAATGAACATGTGCATGTATGTGTCTTTATAATAGAACGATTTATAGTCCTTTGGGCATATACCCAGTAATGGGATTGCTGGTCAAATGGAATTTCTATTTCTAGATCCTTGAGGAATCGCCACACTGTATTCCACAATGGTTGAACTAATTTACTCTCCAGCTTCTGTTGTCTCCAGATTTTTTAATGATCGCCATTCTAACTGGCATGAGACAGTATCTCAATGTGGTTTTGATTTGCATTCTCTAATGACCAGTGATGATGAGCATTTTTTCATATGTTTGTTGGCTTCATATATGCCTTCTTTTGAAAAGTGTCTGTTCATATCCTTTGCCCACTTTTGAGTGTGTTTGTTTGTTTTTTTCTTTTAAATCTGTTTCAGTTCTTTGTAGATTCTGGATATTGGCCCTTTGTCAGATGGGTAAATTGCAAAACTGTTTTCCCATTCTGTTGGTTGATAGTTAGCTCTAATGATTGTTTATTTTGCTGTATAGAATCTCTGAAGTTTCATTAGATCCCATTTGTCTATTTTGGCTTTTGTTGCCATTGCTTTTGGTGTTTTAGTCATGAAGTCCTTGCCTATGCCTATGTCCTGAATGGTTTTGCCTAAGTTTTCTTCTAGGGTTTTTATGGGGTTGATTGATTTTTATGATCAATCGTACTTAGGATATTCCCAAAAGTCAAAGCTCCAGGATTACTGGAGAGAGATTATTGTCTCAGTAACTTGCAAAGTTGGAAAAAAGAAGGAAGATAGGAAGGAGAGAGGAACAAAATGAGGAAGAGAAGAAAGGAGGCAGGAAGAAAGGAAAGGAGACTCCAGGTCTACCCAGTTGGTCCTATGAAGTTGATTTGTACCCTTTGACCACACCTGAAAACCTACCCTGAGGAAATAGTTAGATAATAGATATGAGAGAAAGAGAAAGAGAAAGAGAGAGAGAGAGAGAGAGACAGAGAGACAGAGAGAGAGAGAGATTTAAACGATTTTAGATTCAAAAACGTTCATGCCTTATTTAAAAGAGTAGAGAAGAAAAAGTACCCCAAATATCCAAGTTATGCTTGGGTAGGTAAAATTGTGGCATTAATCCTCTACAGAACTGTCAATGTCAATTTAAATGGCATGCCTCAGGATTATACAACAACATTATAAATGCTTATAAAATAGTATTACATTTTAAAAAGCAGGCTATAAAATCCAATAAATAGTATGGTAATAAACTGCCTTTCTTTCTGGTTTTTTATATTTTCCAAATGTCCTTTAATATGATTTATAATTTTATAATTTTTTATAAATTTTCTAACTTTATATATAAATATATAATAAATTTACAATAATTTTGATATATTAAATATATTATAAATATACCTATAAATATATCTCTTTTTCTTTCTTTGTTTCTTTCTTTTTTTTTTTTTTTTACCAGAAAACAGTTTAGGCCCTTAAGCATGGTGCCCACTCAAGTCAAGAGTTTAGCTTAGTCTTAGCTATGCCCAGACTTATCATTTCTTTTCTCTTTTAAACTTCACATGAGAGCCATGTCAGAGACACCAACATTCTTGCAATATAGGAGAGGACAGTGATTCTTTATTGCCCGGAGACTCTAGCTGCATTCATCACCCAGGACAGACACACTCTCATTGCTGAGAGGCAGAGAGGAGCTCTGCAGAGCAAGCAACAAATGGCCAACTAATGAACTATCTTGAAGATAATCACTCAAACTAGAGACAAATAGATCCAGCTAGCTTTATGCAACTACTTTCTAGAATTCCCCTCAACAAGAGTGTTTGGTTTGCTCAGATGCTCTGCTGCTTTAGAGAGTGAATGACTTACTCTTTGCTTCACTCTGTGATGCACAGACCCAGTTGCTGTGGGTTTTCTTTAGACTTGTGACTTAATTCAAATGAAGGCAGAGGTTGAGAAGCTGTTAAAGATGAAAGATTTGATCTAATTTTTTAATGGTACAACTGGCTTTTAATTTAACATTAGAAAAAAAAACAAAAGAAGGAAAGAAAAAAGCTGTATCATCAATCTGTGCAGATGTCAGTTACTGTTTGGTTAATGCTTGCTTTTTATTGCACCTAAAACTCTTAAGATGTATTTTGAAATTATTTGCCCTCCTTTGTAATTAGAGTTAGCAAGACCAGCCATTCTTAACACGAGAGTGTTCTTTAAATATCTGTCACCATTTGGAAGGCTTCCTCCCTTGTGAAACCTATAATTATAACTTTTACTGGATAATACTGTTAAGTTTATTTTAGATGAAAAAGTTTTTTGCTCTTTGGCCATAGTCACTGAAAATAGGCTGTCAGAATGAATGAGACTACCAGGATGAAAGAAGAAAGGCTGAGCACATCTGCTCTTCTTATGATTCAAGTTCAGTGTGAACACAGCTCTTCAGGGCAAGGAGAAAGCTTTGCCACTTACAAGTAATCAGGTGTCATGGGTTGAATGTGGCCTGCCCTAGCTCTGGAAACTGTGAATGTGACCTGATCTGGAAAAGGGGTTTTTGCAAATGTAATTAAGTAAAGGATCTTAGGATTAAATCATGCTGAATTATGTAGGTGGTCCTAAATTCAGTGACAAATATCTTTATAACAGACACCTAGACAAGAGACATAGGGAGAAGGCCATGTCAAGACAGGGGTAGAGACTGGAGTGAAGCAACCACAAGTCAAGGAATGCCCAGGGCCCCCAGAAGCTAGAAGAGCCTAGGTGAGTCTCCCCATGTTAGCCTTCCAAGGAAGCATGGCCCTGATAATGCCTTGATTTAGACTTCTGGGCTCCAGAACTATGAGGCAATAGATTTCTGTTGCTTGAAGCCACTCAGGTTGTGGTAATTTGCTACAGCAGCCTTGGGAAAGTAATGCAACAACTTTGTGATCCTGGGCGCATTACTTCTTTTCCCTTGGCCAGTTATTTTTCTGCTGACTTTTTTTAGAAAGTTTTATTTTTAATTTAGTTTTATTTTAATTTTATTTTTATGTGTAATTTAATTTAAATTACCTATATTTGTGATGTACACATAAGGGTGATAACACTTACCTGTTGGGTTGTAATGAGGATTAAACCTAATATAAGAAACCCAGGGCTTAGTTGATGTTCAATAAACAGAAGTTGAAATTATGTTGTCGCTGGTGCTGTTAATACTATCAAGTTTGCAAAAATTAAAAAGAAGCAATAATCAGAGACCCAAGGCTTGGAGACTCAGTTCTTCTCACCAGATACACTGTAAGAGGTTGAAATGTTTTAATATCCCTGTGATGGGCAGTTTAAAATCTTAAAAGTTTGCATTCAGGGAATTTTTAAATGACCTCCATCTATACTGAGATACATGCTAAATGCTAAGCTTAGTAAATATTAAACTAAAGAAAGCAGTCAAGGAAACAGGTGTAATTAAACTGGTGTTACAGTCTATTAACCCCCTTCATAGGAACAAAACAATGGGCTTTCCACGAAAGAAACTCAATGTGAACCACTGTCTGAAAAATCTTGTGAGAATGGAGTCTAATGTGGTTAGCCAGTCATCTTTCTCATCTCAAAAAAAAAAATCCTAGTCTGGTTAAGATCAATGGACTCTCAATTTCAGGAAGAAATCCAATCTCTCTTTCTTGCTTGCATGTCCTCTCAAAGCATTCCTCATCCTTTTGTTGCAATTATTAGCATCTATTTTCACTTCCCTCATTTCTGCCACAGCCATCCTAGTCCAGGCTCCCAAAAACTCTTGTGAATGATGGTTGCTGTCTCCTTACAGCCCCCATTCTTCTCACGTGTGCACCTCTGTAGACCATTTGCATGCAGCAGCCAGAGTGAATAAACTTTTAAAAACATAATCACTCCATGCCAGCTCAAAGCCCCCAATGGCTTCCCATAACACTTAGAACAAAATCCAAGTGTCTCACCCTAGACTCCAAAGCCAATATTACATGTATCTATTCTCTGCCTCTGCCCTGGGCAGTCACACTGGTTTTCTTTCTGCTCCCCAAATTCTTCTATTCATTTTCTCCTTTGTGACTTTCCTGCAGTTAGTGTCCCTGCCTGCAAGGCAATTTCTTCCCTTTACTGTGCCTAGCTCTCTCAGAAAGGCTATCTTTGACCATCGACTTCTTGCAATCTCATCACTTGGTTTAATTTTCTTCTTAGCATTTATCGCCATCCAAATCACTGTTTATTCATTTGTTTATTTGATTTGTCTGCCTTCTGATGTAGAATATGAACTTTTTGAGAACAGGGACTCTGCCCATCTTGTTCACTGCTGTATCCGTGCTGCTTTGAAGAGTATCTGGCTCATATAAAGATATAAAGTGTGGCCAGGCTCAGTGGCTTATGCCTGTAATCCTAGCACTTTGGGATGCTGAGGTGAGTGAATCACCTGAGGTCAGGAGTTCAACACCAGCCTGGTCAACATGGTGAAACCCCATCTACTAAAAATATAAAAAATTAGCCAAGCATTGTGGTGAGCACCTGTAATCCCAGCTACTCAGGGGGCTGAGGCAGGAGAATCGGTTGAACCCAAGAGGCAGAGGTTGCAGTGAGCTGAGATCCCACCATTGCACTCCAGCCTGAGTAACAAGAGTGAAAGTCCATCTCAAAAAAAAAAAGATATAAAGTGATCTAAAATGTTTATTGAACATTCAAGCAGTAGGAGCAAACAGCAAGAAGGAGCTCAGAAGTGATTTGTCAGAAGGAATGCCAAAGCTTTTTCCATCATACTAACTTTTTCTAAACTTCTATGATCACATTCACATACCACATCCACATATTATATACCACAACATACCACCAAACCACATACACCATACTATGATGTATGCAGCATTTTTCTATAAATCCACTCATATTTTCTCCAAATACATTCATTTTAAAATTTTTATCTCATGAGTTTTATGTGATGGCTGTATTTTTCTACTGACTTTTTTTAGAAAGCTTTATTTTTAATTTTGCTTTATTTGAATTATATATATTTGTGATGTACCCATGACGTTTTGAAATATGTATACCCTGTGGAATGACTAAATTGATCTAGATACGGCATACATTACCTCACATACTTATAATTTTCTGTAGTTCCTTAGCAAATTTTAAACATACAATACATTGTTATTAGTACTGTCACCATGTCATACATGAGATCTATTGTAAAATTGCTTTATTGAGATGTAATTACATGCCATATATTCAATTCACCCACTTTAAGTGTGCAATTAAATGGTTTTTATTTGTTCACAGATATGCACACCATTACTACAGTAATTTGGGGACAATTTAATCACTATTCACTTTTTTTTTTTTTTTTTGAGAGGGAATCTCACTCTGTTGCCCAGGCTGGAGTGCAGTGGTACAATCTTGACTCACTGTAACCTCCACCTGCCAGGTTCAAGCAATTCTCCTGCCTCAGCCTCCTAAGTAGCTGGGACTACAGCACATGCCACTAAGCCCCGGCAATTTTTTGTATATTTAGTAGAGATGGGGTTTCACCATGCTGGCCAGGCTGTTCTTGAACTCCTGACCTCATGATCTGCCCACCTCAGCCTTCCAAAGTGCTGGAATTATAGGTGTGAGCCACTGCTCCCAGCCTCATTCACTTTTAAAAGTGCTCATCTACATTCTCTCTGTGGCCAGCTTGCTGAGCAACAGGATAAAGTACCTTCCCTTTGGAAAGATTGCTTGACACCCAGTGTCTGGGGTAAAGAACAAGGTAGGGGTGGTTCGGCTTCCCATGATGTGTCAGGCCTATGGTTTGGGAAGACAAGAATGAGTTAGAAAGGGTAAGGGCCTATGAAGCAACACTATAGGGCTCTGTGGTTTGTGGAGAAGCCTGGGGTCCGGAAAGAAGCCAAGAGCAAAGTCTTTGGTTTGAGGTATTCAGGGTACAGATCATGGTAGAAAAGAAGAAAAAGAGAGAAAAAAGTCATAGAAGGCATTAGAGATTGGGACTCAAGGCTGAGAGGAGGGCTTTTCTTAGGGGTTCAGGGGAGGGTATCAATTTGGGGAAGACACTTGTAGCAACAGGGAGTAGAGTACTTACATTAGATCTGACCAGCCTCCCTGCTCATTCACACTCTACCTGGTTAGCCCTGAGGAGTTAAGGGTCCATTCAATCCTTCAAGTGCATTTTTTCACTCTCCTTATCCTGCAGAAGGTAGCTGCTCAGTGATATTGCTGCATTCTTAGGAAACCAGAATCCAGAACCTAGCTGCCTCCTTCACCATTCTTGGTGTCACCCCCTTAAGGTCTAGCAAAATCTACAGAAAGGACCCTAGTAGCTCCGTTGAGACTACCAAAACTTCACAAGACAAAAATAGTATACCCAACCTTTAGATGTGAAATACTGATAGAAATGTCATGATTTCTGCATTGGCATCATTTAGACAAAAGCATGCTTGCTGAGAGATCAAGCACTCTTTGCGTTGTAGGAAGCAATGTGATAAACATCACATAAATATAGTGTTGGCACATGGAGCTTTCATTTCTATTCTTCTGACACCAGACAGTCTGTTGCCATGGAAATTATTCCGTCACTGCACAAAAACAGCCTTCCTTCCAGAGATGCAGAACCACCAGACATGCCTGCATTTGACAATCAAATCTGGCCAAATGTTGTCCTTCTACTCCATGTAGAGCATGCTTCTCCCATCCCTGACATTGGGTCTTCTAGCCTCATGATCAAGAATTTTGTCACATTAAGGAAGTCTTTTAAAAAGAGTACCTTCTCCTTTGCTGATGAAAGCATCCCCCTCTGTCTAGTGTCCTCCCAGCCATCAAAGGGAAGTGTGTTGCTTCACTTGCTTCAAAGAACTGAGCACCTGCCAAAGATCTGTCTATCCTGCCTCTGAATCTTGGGGAACATGCTCTTGAGATGTTTCAGAGCTGCCTCTCTACTAAGAAGGCATCTGGTTCTATCCTAAAAATATTTATTTGACATATATTGAGCAAGACTGCTAGTTCCCAGGCATCTTTTTTTGAGGTATCTTAGAACACACAAAAAATGCACTCAGCTTAGCACTTACCTCAATGTGTTCAGTAATATATATATATATATATATATATATATATATATATATATAAAACCATGCTCCCAGTCAGAAAACTACTATCTCTAGGCTTTCTGATTAGATCTCATAAGACCCCAGAGGTAGGTAAAGCTGCTTTGCTGCTTTTTGTACCACTTACTCAGTGAGTCTCAGAAACATTAAACCAGTAAACCAGTATCCTGTGATTCCAAAGTCCTTGCTCATAGCAAATCACACATCCTCAGAGAACCACACCGCCTGACAGAATAGGATCAATGACAGAGAAGAACAAAACAAGGTGGCTTTGGGGATGTGTTATAAATGAGGAAAAATAAATCACACGTTTTAGGAAAATCATGGGGGAGGCAGTATTTGATGAATGGGAGGTTTGAAAGTAGAAATCAGGAGACAGATTCCTAGCCAGAGGGAACAATTACAAGTTTCTCCAAGTCTGGCTTCTCCGATATGAATAAGGGAGAAGTCTACCCAAAGCACTTGCCCACATTCTGTCTACTCATGCTTTAAATTCATATCGTGAAGATTAAATGAGTTAATCCAATAAAAAGCCCTTAGTCCTATACCTAATGCAAAATTAGTGATGAAACTTTAACCACAGGATGGATCTTTGATTCCATCAAGTGAAAATGTTAATGATCATTGATTTCTTCCCATACTTGTTAATATTTATGTCTTAGGAGAGAAAAACTGTATTTAGGAAAAAGTAAGTGACGATAAATCTGTTTTGACCTCAATTTTATGTGTGTTTTTTTTTTTTTTTTTTTACTTACAGGATGGAGACTGACCTTCATAAGGTCAAGACAGTGAACTGGTTCAAATAAACTTACATAAGCTATATAGAAGGTGGGTCTCTACCATCATCTACCTCCCCTACTCACAAATCCAGATCTAAGAGCAAATCATTTTCAGCCATCACAAAGCACATGCATGTTAATATTTTTAATTCATGTCAACAAACCATACTGAGTGCTTTAATATCTATATTCTTGTCTTAGTCCAGAACAACTCATACTTATGGAATTTGTAGGACCCAACATACCTTCAAGATAAAAATCCTTTTCTGGTTCGCCAAGGCAAGGGCAGGGCCTTGTGCTTTATAAATAAGATGCATGTGCCACACCAATCTGCTTTTACGTATCACTGACTTTTTGGAATGTAATGAGAATAGAAGAACAATCATCATTAAGACACACACCGATACACACACTTAAAATTAACCCAGCATACATTACGCAATCAAAGCTGCAGGCCAGAGCATCACAAGCAACATGGACATCAGTGCCTGAAGAAGTCACTTGCCTCCTGACACCAGGATACCTCTGTCCTTAAAGGTATAGAGAACATCTTCTCAATGGCTGCAGTCTGAGGAGAGGTGACACTTCAGAGGTTATCGATTTGCCACAATGTATAGAGTTCTCCAGAACCTGGCTAGTAGGATTTAGTAGGTTAATCCCCCTGGGGCATCGAAACTTCTTGATGTGGCTTCCTGTTGGATACAGCAGACCAGATGCATCATTGCCACAGGACTTCTCAAGAAAGTCCTGACTTCATCAACTCACAAATGTTGACAATGAAGGAGAAGAAATGTCCATTAGAAAACTACACTACTCTGTGGTCAGTATGGCAAAAAGCCTTTCCCATCTCAAGATTTCTTGGGAGACCACTGTGATAGATTTGGCCTTCTTAAAATGGAGGCATTGACTCTTTGAGAACAACCTAACTCCTGTTCAGAAATAGCACAGTGTGATGGTTAAGTCCCAGGCTCTGAGACCAGGTTGCCTGGGTTCAAATGCTGGGTTTGTCATTTAATCACTGGAAGACTTTGGGCAAATCTCTGAGCCTTTCTGTGCTTTATTTTCCTCATTTATAGAAAAAAAGTTATTATGAAGATTGATGAGTCACTAAGCAAAATGTGTTAAATATGTTATCATTGTTTAAGCTCTGGGAAGGCAGGGAACCATGTAATATTTTCTAAGATATTTACATTAAAAAATATTTAAATGCTTTTATTTCATTTTGTTTTATATAAAGGAGAAAGCACCACTTAGGTAGAAAACTAGTTGCTTAACCAAATGTAAAAAAACAAGAATTAGTACATGTTAATATGTGCCAGGCACTGTTTTAAACCTGGGTATATAGCAGAGAAAAGAAACAAACAAGAAGATAAACATTTCTGCTTTCATGGAGCTTACAAATTTGGGAGAAATATACAATAAACAAGAGAAATAGGAAAAATGGATGACAAGTTAGAGAGTATTAAGATTTAGAGAGAAAAAGCGATACACGGTAAGGGTATAGAAAATCTCTTGCATGTAACCATTTAATCTGTCAACTCTACTGAACACCTGTAAAGACAGCCAGGATTGTGCTGGCCTTCTATATGAATAATATGTGCCCTGATTAGGTGAAATGAATGAGGTGTCATTGGAAGAGTATACAGATGCTGTTTGTAAGATGGGATCAACAGTAAGTTATGCTGGAAAGGTCAAGCTACATCCAGCTATCCTTGGCTTGTCATACCTGTCATTTTTGTAGACATACGTGCCATTTTCAGATGACTGTGCTGTTTTGGAATGACCTCTTATCCTTTCTCTCCCTCTAGACAGGAACCCTCCTATTCCTGAGTGTAGCACAGGGTAAATTTGTATTCTGCATTGGATCAGCCTCCAGTGGTCCATTATCCTTGTATTTGCATCTTTTGAGTTCTATTATCCAATGTTGGGTGATCCAAATTATCCTGCAATTGCTAAACTATCCATGGAACTCTATCCCAGAATGTAGGATGGAGGCTGGGAATTACAGGTCGAGGGATAGAGTCAGGGATATTGACAGCCACAGGCTCTAATTAAAAGAAAAAAAATTAAAAAGGATTATGAGGCAGCCAAGATGAAAGACGAAAAACCTCTGATGACCTGAGATCAGTTATTTGTTAAGAATACATTAGCTGAGTACCTGCTATGTGCCTGGCATTTTGCAGGGGCATTGGGAACTCAACAGTAGAAAGATGGAGATGTTTTCTATATTTCCAGATCTTTCAGACTAAAATATACTGTGCGCATGCTGTCACAACAATATTTAACATTTGAATAGGTTTAACTGTTAAAAAGCTCTCACTTGATCTTCAAACAGCCCTTTGAAAGTAAATGCTATTATCCCCATTTTAAATGAGGACACTCAGATCCAAAGACTAGATAAGGAAGTCAGAAGGTAAGGAGGCCATTTAAGTCATTATTATAATGGGAAATTGACAGCTAAAGTTATTTTTATAGTAAAAGGATTGACCTCTCTGTTACTCTGGAGCTAAGGAAATATCATACTTTTAGAAACCAGGCAAAAGCAGGGATAAATTTAGCCCATACGTAACTTGTCCAGTACAAAAACAAAAAGTTCTCCAGGCAGGTTGATGGAGAGGTCAGGGGATGTGTGGACAGCAGCACATCCACACAATTTCCCCAAAGGCAAACTTTTATGGGCAGAAGTAAAGGACTCTACCTTCCAATCACCAGGATTGAAATCACACCCCAAGAGACAATATCTAATGGCATCAGTTTCATCCTGTGCTGATGAGAGAGAGGGGAGAGACAGACGTGGGAGGAAGTGAAGGAGAAAGCATGAAATCCTTCATGCTCTGGCAAGCCCTGGTAGAGCACTCTCTCATGGGCTCCAAAGGCTCTTCACAGGTGATACTATCAGCAAGTTATGTATTATTACATGCACACGGATGAGAAGCAAGGGCTCAGGGAGATGACGAAAATTCGCATAAGATTCTTGTTGGTACTGGGCAGATCAGACCTCAAATGGCAGTCCCTTGGACTTGGTAAGTTTCTGTCACCTACCAGTGCTGGGCTCTGGAGGGATGTATGCAGGGTGGCTGCTACCCTTAAGGAGGATGTTTTCAGCCGTCTCCTGGAGGAGAGAAAGACCCTGATTCAGGAAATGCTTGGAGACTCTGACCACAAGTAAGAGTTCAGAGGAGGGAGAAGCCATCTGGATCATCTGGAAGGTGCTGAGAGCCTTCTCGGAAGTTCCTCAGTCTTGCAGAAGCTTGAGAATAATCCAAGCAAATCCATAGAATGCTTTTAATGGAACCAAATGCCATCAAAGAAACAAGCTTCGTCTCCTGGTACCATTCATCAACTGTTTCCATGTAATGACGACAGAGGGTGTGAATCTCCAAAGCATTCACTTTTGAGTCGGAAGGCAGAAGGGGTCAGGGAAGTGGCACTTGAACTTGTTTGTAGCTCTGATTTCATTTCATCAATATTTTATCTAATTCAGTATTACTCATTAAGTGGTAACGGCTGTCTCTGTCTTCTTTGTCCTCACTGTGCCTCTTTGCCTCTCAAGCTCCTCTCCTGTCTTCCTTCTTTCCTTCTCTCTTCTCTGTGCATTCTTTATGTCTCCAGTTTTCTTTCTGTGTTTTTCTTCCCTCCCACATCCCTTGTCTTTCCTTTCTTTACCTTTCATATTGTGCTGCCCATTCATCATCTTATCTCTCTGATTCTCCATTCTCTCTCTCTCTCCCCATACCTCCACACATATACACGTTCTCTGTCTCTCCACTACACTCATCTTTCTCTCCCTTGTCCCATTACCTCACCTTATTCTTTGGAATCAGAAAGATATCTAAATCCACAGACTTCTTAGCCACATATCATGTATGATAATGCTCATTATAGAAAATATATGAGGAGCTGGAGGATGCTCTGATCCCAAAAAGAACAAGAGCCAGAAAAGGCATCCTGGAAGTTTACAAGTATAGCAGCGTTCAGATCTGAAGGCTCCAACATGTTCTTGTCATTAACAACCCAGCAGGCAGCCCATGCAGGAATCCAGCACAGACATGCAATCCACTGAATGGGAGACAACCCTCTCTGGTGCCACAATTCTGCCCGGGACAGAAGGGCCCTTGAGCTTTCTGTTCTCTTTACTAGGTAAGAGAGCACTTTTCTCATTGCATATCATGTCAATGTGTTTACAAAACTGATAAAATCAGAAGATCAGAGAGCAGGACAGGGAGACAGAGAAGTTGCGAGTTTATGACTTTGCTCCAAAAAAGAAAGCAAGAAGGGAAAAACATTGGTGCCTCTTTTGCAAAATCCATATGACTTGTCTCCAACCGTATCTTCCCCTAGTATTCCCCATCCCAGACCCAGATGTCCTCCTTGCCCAAACCAAACCTCTGTTCAAATAATATTAAATAACCAGATAAATTTTATCTTCTATTTCACCAAACTAAGTCATATATGATATAGAATTTCCAGAAATGTTAAGTATTACTTTTAAGTGGGAAGACTAGAAATTCTTTTATATTTTCCCCTCTGTTTTTATAAGCATGTATGATTATTGTAATAAAAAGATACATATTAAAAATCAGCAAATATCCAGTAAATCCATGTGTCTAACTCAGCTCATTCTCCAGAATCTCCAGTGACTCCACATCACATTAGTCTCTGCCTGCTCAGAAACACCAAGACCTCTTATTATCTTTGCAATACTCATCATAGCTTTTAATTGGAGACTTTCATGAAGATTTTCTTATCTAAACTTCATAATATTTCTGTAAACTAAGGCAAAGGTAAACTCAAAGAAACCAGTGATTTGCCTATGTTCATATATTTAGTGCCAGATTCATCTCTTCCAGACTCTTCCAGATTCTTCTAACTGTGGCACAGTTGATAACAGTGTTCACAGGATTTTTCTTAACAGTCTCATTGGTCTCTGAGGTGGATTACTTAGTCTCTGTTGTCAGGGAATAGATCTGGATTTGTTGGAACATATTCACTATGTAGAGTGTACTCTCTTCTTACTGACACCACCCAAAGAGAATGCCTCTCTCCAAGCTCATTCTCCAGGTCTCTGGCTGACCTTCTTCATCCCAAACAAGCCACAGGTCAACTTCTGCAGAAAGATTCTGATGAGATTATAACTCTTTCTCATTCCTACGACTTTCCTCATCCTTTTTTGTTGTTGGGGGGTGGATAGTGCTTTGATTTTCCTAGGAAAATTGACAGTCTCAGAAGAACAAGGCGGGTGTCAAGACTCAGGAGCATTCTTCTTCCTGTACTGTGGAGCAAAGCAGGCAGGGTGGGCTCTTGCAGAAACTAGACCCTTCCTACTCTGAGCCCATTGGCCTGAAATGAAAGAAATGACACTGCAAGTTGGTTCATGATCAATCTATTCAGCCTAGCATTCAGTCTTCAACCAGATATTCCTACCACCAAAAATAAACATTTGGGTCTCAATGAAATGTATTTAGAAAAAAAAAATGATTCCATACTTTGTCTTGGCTTCCATTTGGAATCCTCCCAGCCCAAAATATCATTTAAATTAAGAGTTTGGGAGAAGAGAATCAGAAATGCGATCTCTACTCCATCTGGCCAGCAACTCATCTCATTTTCATCTGACTTCTCTTTTCCCTAAGACTTAACAAAAAGACACTCAGTTGGGAAAGAGATTATATTTTATGAGTTATGATAAGAGACCATGGAATGGAATTAGATTGATGCGTGTGGATTGCATCAGTTGGGAGCAATTATCATTTCATAAATGAAATATTTGGGTTCAACAGAAGAGAGTCGCAGAGCCAAATCCCAATGGAGGGGAGAATAATGATAACATCAAATATTGTTTCAATGGAAACTTAAATAGCCTCTTTCTTCCCATTTCTATGGATGGGAAAATAGAGGTATAGAGAGTTAGTATACTGAAGGTCATCCAAAAAATAATCATTGCAGTTGGTATTAGAACCTAGGCAGTGTGTCTCCAGGGCAAACTTTATTTTCCACCTCCACTATATTGCCTGTGATATAATCAGAGGTCATCCTTTTTGAACCACTTTGTGCCCTGTTTGTAGGCTATGTGTATGTGTGTGTGAATCGGGGAGATATTGCATGGTCATTGAAAAAAGATCTCAATGTCTCTTTATCTTCCTCTACCCAAGCAGTGTTCAATAAAATTTTGTGAGCTACATATGTATCATTAATTTTCTAGTAGCCACTTTTTAAAGTTTTTTTTAAAAGTTGAAATTATTTTTATGATATCTTATGTAACCCAGCATATTTAAAGTATTGTCATTTCAACATAAAATCAACACAAAGAATTATTGAGATATTTTAAACTCTTCTGCTCATTTTAAGTCTCATACCACATGACACTATGAACTAGCCACATTGCCACAGCCACCTGTTGGACGGTGCAGCACTAGACTGAAAGTTCTACATCCTAAGAAGCCTTGGAAAACATCAATACCTGGGCCCCTTCAAAGGCCTGTGGAACCAGGGCCAGGGCTTAGTGTTTGTTTGTTGAAATACCAGGATGCCTCTAAGATGTAGCCAGACAGTAAACTCTCAGAGGAGAATCCCTTTTTCTTATTCACCATGTATGTGAATCACTGCATAGAACCTATAACCTATTTAAAATGTATTTCATGAACAAATTAGTGGGTTTTGACTTGCATTTAGATGTTCTGAGTTCTAATCCTGACTCTCCCATTACCTCGATGTGTGATCATGACTTTATGCCAATAACAGCTCTCTGAGCCTAATCTTTCTTATTAACAATCCCTTGACTCACTGCTTCCTTAGCTCCTTCCATCTCTGAAATGAATAACCCCCGCATATGTGCCAGGTACCCACTATACACAAGCACAGCCCAGCAGTGCATACTCCTCTCACCAGGTCTTCACCTCCATCTGAAGTCCATGGCCTGGGATCCACAATTACAGGGAACCCTCCTGCCTTGCACTTGCTCGACACATGTAATCACCGTGTTGGTGGCATCTCTACAGCCACAGGAAATTTAAATTGCATCTTTCGAGTCTTAATATGATGTTTCTGGGCCATTTCACACGCAGTTCCTAAGATAAAGGCATCTACTTGGCATGCACAGCAGTTACGCTAATAACAGGGTGATGGTGACATGCCACTGTTTATAGCCCAAGAGCAGATGCATCTCTGTGAGCTCCAGGTTCTGCTTACAGAGAGGAGGGGAAAGGTGCTTTTCTATGTGTGTGTCATTTGCATCTGTGGCTTTGTGGAAATGTGACAAAAGGCATTGTGAGCCTTAGGTTAAGTCCAGGTGCCCTGAAATATTAGGGAATTAGTTTGTCAGTGTATCAAAGGAAAGGAGGAAAGGCAGGAGATGCAAAGGATGCTGTAATGAGGATTCAGGGTAAATCTAAACTCTGAGCAGAACACAGGCTTATGACGTACACTCCGTCAGTGCCAGCACATGCAGCAGCACCAGCAGCACCAGCACCACCAGCACTAACACAGGTAGCACCAGAGCCAACACCAGCAGCACCACTATTAGCACCTGTACCAGCAGCACCAGCACCAGCAACAGCAACAGCACTACTAGCACAAGCAATACCAGCACCAACAGCACCAGTCACTGTACCAGCAGCATCAGCACCACCAGCACCTGTATCACTAGCAGCACTAGCAGCAGCAGCACCTGCACCTGCACCAGCAGCACCAGGACCAGTACCACAAACAGCACCAGCATCAGGAGCACCAGCAGCAGTTGCACCAGCACCACCAGCAGCACCTGCACCAGCAGCAGCACCACCAACAGCACCAACACCAACACCAATAACATCAGCAGCACTAGCAGCACCAGCACCAGCACCACAAGCAGCACCAGCACTAGCAAAACAAGGATCACAGGCAGTGCCAGCACCAGCACCAACAGCACCAGCAGCACCAGCACCAACACCAGCAACACTGGCCCCAGCAGCTGCACCTCCCTGCATTCCTGGTTTTCAGCATATCCCTCAGGGCGTTTCCTGTGCCACCTGCACACTGGAGTAAGAGTAGTTGCTTTAATGGACTATAATCTCTCAAAGTTCCTTGTATTTTCACATGGTTTTTCCGTGTTCTTCAGTTGCTAAATTCTACCCATTTTTTAAAATTCATTTGGATACTTCTTCCTCCGGAAAGTGTTTTTTGGACACTGTAGCAAGCCTAGGCAGGATTAGAGATTTTGCTTTTGTTTTCATCCAGTATCTAGGCTCACTCTTATCACTGCACCTCTCACCATAGAGTGCCAGCGCCAAGTACTTCCTTCCCAACAGATTGTCATCCCAGAGTAGGAATAGTATCTTTTGTCTCTGCATGCCAAGCGCACCGGGTGGAACATGGCAGGCTTTTAATGTGAAGATTGAAGAAGCAAGAGAGGGAGGAAAGGAAGAAACATTTACTGAATGAGGTATATGAGTAAGTTACAGACTAAATTATGTCTCCCTAAATCTATATATTGAAGCTTTAACTCCCAACATCACTGTATTTGGAGATATGGTCTTTAAGGAAGTAATTAAGGATAAATGAGGGCATAAAGGTGGAGGCTTAATTCACTAAAACTAATGTCCTTATAAGAAGAGAAAGAGATGCATGCACACAAGAAAGACTATATGGGGTAACTGCAAGAAGGAGGCTATGTACGAGCCAGGAAGAGTGGCCTTAGGAGAAACTCCTTCTACTGACACCTTGATCTTGGACTTCCAGCAACTATGAGAAAATAAATTTTGCCACCCAGTCTGTATTGTTGTCATGGCAGCCCAAGCAGCCTGATAAAGTGAGTAATAGAAGTCTTTATCCACAAGGTGTGGACAAGAAAAGGTGAAAGAAGAAGAGGGGTGTATGGCAGCTATGATGCTAGAACAGTAACCTCCTCAGACGTCCCCTCAACAGAGAACCTGCTCAGTGAACCATAGAAAGTCCACAGACAGCCTCTAGCTGCTATGCCTTCGGGATCCACCATGGTGCTCAGGAGATTGAGGCAGCTCCCATCTAATAACTGAGCATTGTGAGGACACCAGAGCCAGGTCATTTTCACCCAATGCAAGACTCTTGTAGCCGCCCGTCTTTGCTCCTGGCTTCCCCAACTGCCTGCTTGATACTATCCGTGCTGGAGTGGGTTTGCGGCTCTTCATCCCTTTTCCTCTTTTCCTCTCTCCCCTCACAGTGGTCATCCCCACATCACATTCCGAGCTTCTCCACCTGCTCTGCTCTCCTTATCCTACATGGGCATTTTCCCAACAAATCTCTCACTCATTTAATTCTGTCTTGGCTTTCTGGAGCACCCAATATGACAAAGGCTATGGAGAGGGGCATTCACTGAGTGCTATTTGCTTTAGAATCATCTCCAAGTTATATTACTGCATCTAGCAACCTGGAGAGGAAATTTTAGTCCCGTCATACAGAGAAGGAAATGAACATGATGGAGAAGAGGGGCTTGCCCTGACACCATGTCACCAGTGATAAAAGAGCTGCATCCCATCTCCAAAAGTGAAGTGGTGTGTTATGCTTCCTCCCGTCCCCTTTGGTTCCCCAAAGCCCTGTCCCTGCTTGATACTGTGATCAGCTCCTTTGAATGCTGGGAAGTTTTTGACAAGTTTCCAAGGGAATGTCTTCAAGTGGCTTCCACAATACCAGGTTTCACCCTAGGGGAACATGATGCCAAAGTCCTATCCTAAAGCCTAAAATATGATCTTCTTGGGGGAAAACGAGAAGAGCTGTTATAATCACCTGACAGATTCTTCTTGCCCACTGCACAGATAAAATTGTTTCACTGAGATTGTAGTATTGCAGTAAAGAAAGGATTTAGGCCAGGAGCAGTAGTTCACACCTGTAATTGTAACACTTTGGCAGGCCAAGGTGAAAGAAACACTTGAGTTCAGGAGCTAGAGACCAGCCTGGATAATATAGTAAGATCCCATCTCTACAAGAAAATTTAAAAATTGGCCAAGCATGATGGTGTACACTGGTAGTCTCAGCTAATTTGGAGGCTGATGTGGGAGGATAACTTGAGCCTGGGAAACAGAGGTTGCAGTGAGCCAAGATGATGCTACTCCACTTCAGCCTGGGCAACAGAGTGAGACCTGTCTTAAAAGAAAGGAAGAAAGAGAGAGTGGGGGAGAGAGAGAGAGGGGAGAAAGGAAGGAGGGAAGGCAGGAAGGCAGGAAGGCAGGAAGGCAGGAAGGCAGGAAGGCAGGAAGGAAGGAAGGAAGGAAGGAAGGAAGGAAGGAACGAAGGAAGGAACGAAGGAAGGAACGAAGGAAGGAAGGAAATTGTTTAATAAAATCTAGCCACGTACCTTCCTGAAAATTCAGAGACTGGAGTTTTCAATAATTTGGTGGGCAGGGGCCTAGGGAATGTGTGCTGCTAATTGGATGAGGATGAAATCACAGGGGTGCGGAAGGCAGTCCTTATTTGCTGGGTCAGCCTCTAGGAGGGGGGGTCACAGGATTGGTTGAGTCATTCGTCCTGGGTCTGGATGAAGTCAGTTGCTCACCAGAAATGCAAAAGCCTGAAAAATGTGTCAAACGATTAATCTTAGTTTCTACAATAGTGAGAAGTAATTGGGGAATTTACAAATCTTGTGGCCACCAGAACAACGGCTGGTTATTATTTAACTATGCATACATCTTGGCAGAATTCAGGCCCCTCTCATAATCCTAATCTTGTGGTCTTTCATTAGTTTTATAAAGGTTGTTTTGGTCCCTGAATGAGGAGAGGGCAGTTTGAGGAAGGAGTGTTGTCCTTACTTTAAGGTTAAACTATAAATGCCTCCTAAAGATGACTTTGCCTATGCCCAGGAATGAACAAGGACAGCTTACAAGGTAGAAGCAAGATGGAGTGAACTAGGTCATATTTCTCTTACTGTCTTGATTTTGCAAAGGCAGTTCTACAGATTTTTACAAAAAAAAAAAGTCAGAAGGGAAATGATGTGAAAGAGAAAGGTATTCTGAAAGTGGGTCCCCAAGAGGCTAGTCATTAGCCAAGAATGCACTGCTTTATAACTTCACTGCTAGGAACTCCACTCACAGTCTTATCTTGCATAAAGACCACAGGATTTTCACTGGTTATTATGTGACTCGTGTTCATAGCCTCATTAGGAAAGAGGCAGGACAATAGGGCCTTTCACAGACAATCTAGAGGAACAAAGAACAGTTTCATGTGAACCCAACATATGCCTCAGAGTTACCCAGGACTTTTGTCAAAATGCATACACCTGGGCTACAGTCCTCAGCTGCCAGCCTGTGTCTGATCCTGTCATCTCTGGTGAAGCCTATCAGGAACTCACTACATTTAAGAACCACTGGTTTTGGACTTTATCAAATAGCTGCTGGCCTAAGCTAGAGCACCTATTATGTAGCATCATGGCAGTTGCCAGGACTACAATTTAAATAAGATATGGTCTCTGGCCTTGGGGAGCTTACAATTTCTAAAGCAAGACAGGCAAATAAACAAGCAATCCCAAAGGTTCGACATGTATTTGACAGAGTAAGGACAAAATGCTCTGGGAGAACCTAATGCAGCCTTGGGAAATAGGAAAAAGGAAAGGTTCCTGGAAACGACAGACAGGGAAGAGATGTTGTAAGAGTGTTTCAGACACAAGGAATTCTTGAGCAAAGGAGTAGAGGTCTAGGACAACATGGCTTCTCTGGGGCATATTAATTCACTGAGGTTGTGGTATTGCAGCAGTTCTAGAGCATATGGGAAACAAGAGGGCATTGCACTAGATAGGACTAAGAGGTAGATCAAGGGTAAAACATGAAGCATGTCATATGCTAGTCTAAGAACCCAAAAACCTCTTAGTCACCCTTGACTCCTCCACTCAACACTCACTTCCAGCTATTTCTTCTTAATTCTCACTGCTGTGGCTTGAGTAAAAGCTCACTCATCTCTCTTGTGGCTCCCCAGCTCTTACTATGTCCTCATCAGGTTCCCCCTCTTGTCTCTACCTTCTCTCAAATCCATGGCTCTTGTTGCTGCCAGAGACATTGTTCCAAAATAAACCAATAATAATAATAGTAATAGTAGCTGCTGATAAATATTAAACATTGCCATGCACTATGTTAAATCTTTGACTGATTTATCTTATTTAATTCTTAAAGAATCCTATTAATCTCATTTCACAGACAAAAAAAAAGTAGGACACAGACTGGTTTTCCACCTTGCTTCAGGAAGGCCATGTGACTAGTGAAAGATGGAATTCCAATCTCTCAGAGCCTTAATTTTTCAAAGAGATGAAGTGATTATTTCAATAATTATTTCAGGGGCCTATTCTAATGAGGCTACATGACCCCAAAATATGACTGTAGGAGATCAAAATATGACACCCCAAAATATGCCTCTTTAGTGTAAGAATTATTTTGAACTGGTTATTTTGAGAAACTATAGACACAGGAGTAGCTCTGAAAGACTGTTCTTCTTAAAGAGAAATTTACATCTATAGAGGAATTCTCCATTTGTAAGAGCATCTCCCTTTCTGCTCCAGGAAAAGAAGGACAACTCTTAAATACCAGAGAAGGCAGTTCTTAAATCTTCATAACAAAGCTCTACCTTGGTTTTTCAGTGTTTTCCCTAGCCACTTCCTCTCCAACAAACCTTTTTCCATGTATTTATTTCTTAGTTTCTGAAAATGATGTTATTTAAGTCTGAAGTTTAAGCTCTTTCTTTGAGATCCACTCTAAAGATTTACTCCTAATTTGTTCAGTCTACAACCCCACCTGCCTCCCAGAGTGGATACCAAAATTCGTAAATCCTCAGGTCTCATACTGTAAAATGGTGTTGCCTTTGCATACATCCTCCCACATTCTTTAAATCATCTCTAGATTACTTATAATACCTAATACAATGTTAACCCTATGGAAATTTTTGTAGTTTTTCAATTTATTTTATGTTTTATTGTTGTGTTGTTGTTTCTCACTATTTTTTAAAAAATATTTTTGATCTATGGTTGGTTGATGCAGAAACCATGGATATGGAAGATTAACTGTATTCATGAGGTATACATGTTGATAAACTTATTTTTCTCTTGTTAATCTGTCTTTTGTCATGGAGAATCTCAGTTTTAAAAAAAACCATTAAAAAATAGAAAATTATTTTTCTTCCCCTACACTTCCCTGCCTTAAATCATCCAATGGCTTCCTATTTTCTACAAAGGATGAGGTCTAAGCTCCTCAGAATGGCATTAAAGGCTTGCATATAGCCTCACTTCTGCTCCCCAGTAGCCTCAGCTCTGCCAGGCAGCTCTACCACAGCCCAGACGCCAGCACACTGGACAGCACACAGTCCCCCAGCAGCTCCTGAATGTTCACACCTCCTGTCCTTGTCCTATTCATCTCTCTTCTCCACGAACCCTTCTTTGATTAATGTCTCTGCCATGTAAAGTTCTCCGGAACTTAACTTTTAAAACCTTTCCTCTAGGAAGTCTTTCTAAACTCTCCCACAACAAGTTGACTTCTTCCTCCTCAGTGCCGTCACAGCACTTTTTTATGTTATATAGTAAGGAATGTATCCACACTATGAGGGGGTGTAAAAGTGCCTGCCCACCACCAACACAACTCCCCGTTGAGAAAAGTGTTTTCTCTGCCCTTATTCCTGATATCCAGTACCAGGCCTGGAACTAATCACGCTTGTTGAATTATTAGATAAATGAACTTTCTCTAATAGAACATCTTTAAAAAAGATGAGGTTAGATCCTATAAGCTGTTAACACAGGGCTTTTTCAAATGATCAAAGTCCTGGTACAATGAGCTGGCATGGCAAAGAAAGTAACTTTGGGCTTTCCCTCAACCAAAATGCTCCTTGGATACTTGGTGTACATTGATGGTCATAATTGTAAATAGTGAGATATCTCTTTTGCCACAAGTCACTGGGTTTTTAATAGGTAAAGATTCTTGAGCTCTCATGATGTGATTTGTATTGTGTCAAATACTAAGGGTTTAGCAAGGGAGCTATCCTGTCTGCAAGAAGCTCTGTAGATAGTAGGAAAGACACACATTCTATTATAATACTGTTCAATAAATGCCATGACGAGGGTAAGACCAGGGCACATAGAATAAAAAGACTCAATCCTTCTTGTGAAACAAGGCAAGGCCTTGTAGAAGTAGCATCTGAGCCTGAATTCTAAAAGTAGTTTTCAAGACCGAAAAGAACATTCAAAGCAGAGGGAGAAATGCATGCTGAGTCAGCGTGTCATGACAAAGTAGGTAGGATTAAAGGAACTTCATGTTATTTAGTGAAAGTTTGTCCCCTTTTAGGTTCTTTTGTGTCTGAACCCATTTCTGTGTTTTGAAATTTCCCTCCTTTCTAAACCTTAATCAGAAACCAAACCCTACCTCCCACTATAGATGCTAAAAATGTATAGATCCTTATTTTTCTATATTTTTGTAACTAGGCTATGGAACGTGATCTATTCTCAATCAGTTGCGTCTACCAAAGATTTTTGAACTTAGAGCAAACGACTCAAGAGACTGGACATTAGAATACCTTGTTTTGGTAGCAGTAGCAGCAGTGAGAAGAATTTCCCAGGTCACTGATGATTTTCAAATGGTTTCATTGGTAACCACAGGGTAGCCTGAGGTCTCTACTGTGGTGGTAGGCACAGTCTATGGTGAGAGTCATGTATAGCAAGAGTAGCTGGGTATCTTTACTGGATTAGTCTATGAGGTAATTTATTCTGTGCTTTTGCCTCATCACTTCCCTTTGTTGCAATTTTTCCCAAGCCTAATTCCCCTACCTTTTTGGAGATTCTGAGAGCTACTTATTATCTCCCAAGGCTGAATGTCACAGAAGCAGACCTTGAAACAAGGATTCCGGAAGTGATCCTGGAAGGAAACAGTAAAGGAGTAGAGAAATGAGAATTTTTTAAAAAAAGAGAAATCCAATTGAGTGCACATGATTAAAGAGGTTACTGCTAGAAGAACCTAGAGCTCAATCTTTCTGGGTTATTCTTCAGAGTTGTTGTATTGGAGTAATGAGAAACCTGGGGTATTTATTGTTAAGTTCCATCCATCGCTGGCTGAGGAGTTCTCTCAAGTATGAGTTCCCTGGAACTTTCAGTCTGCTTACAAAAGTGTCAACAGAAATTCTGCAGGTAAAGTCATAAATACTCCCAACAGAATGCTCTCAACTTCTATTGGAATGGTGAGTGCCAAGGGTCTATAGAGAGACACTCAGCAGCTGTTAACACAATTGCTTTAGTACATTATTTTTGCTTAAATTCGATCTCATTAGTTTCTGTATGTTGCAACCAAGAATGCGGACAGAACTCAAACATGAGAAGGAGCAGAAGATAACAATGAAAGCTAAAAGTCTAGAGCTTATCACTAGAGTGTTTGGAAGCCCTTGAAAGGTTTTAAGTAGGGAAAATATGTCTGATTTATATTTTAGAATGCTACTATAGATGGGGCTAATATGAGGTTACTGATACCACCAAGGAGGCTGTTTTATAATCCAAATGTAAGATAATTAACCATTTACCCACTAAACCTTATTATTGAGTCCAAAAGTGACCTTACTTTGTAGTCTCAGCTATAAAGACATCAAATCATATTAGAGTCTCGTAAGTTACAGCATTTAAAATATTTAATAACAGCATAAAATATGTCTGCTAACATGACTGCAATTAACCAAGGAAAATGTTTTATGAAGTCAATTTACTGAAGTTTATTTGTGGATTTATAGATTAGTAGAGCAGTCTTGTATATAAAAACTTTGCATTTTCTGGAGTTTTGTTTATTTGCTTGTTTCCTTCCATCTTTCCTCCCTCCCTCCCTTCCTTCCTTCTTCAGATGTTTATAAGCACACCTGTACAAATGCTCTGGCTCTGTGTCATGGGGCTCTGTCAGAGCTAAAAGAGGGTTGTCTTAGTCTATTTGTACTGGAATGACAAAAATATCCAAGATTAAGTAATTTATCAGGAACAGAAATTTATTTTCTCACCAGTCTGGAGGTTGTGAAACCAAAGATCAAGGCACCAGCAGGTTTAGTTTTCTGGTGGGGACTGCTCTCTGTTTCCAAGATGGAGCCTTGCTGCTGTGTCCTCCAGAAAGAAGACACACTGCGTCTTCACATGGCAGGAGGCTCTCGAAGCCTCTTTCATAATGGCTTTACTCCTATTCATAAGGGGAGAAGGCTCTCATAACCTAATCACTTCTTAACAGTACCACTTCTTAATATCATTAT
The DNA here is from genome assembly GCA_963573385.1 of Cacajao melanocephalus. Classification (NCBI taxonomy): domain Eukaryota; kingdom Metazoa; phylum Chordata; class Mammalia; order Primates; family Pitheciidae; genus Cacajao; species Cacajao melanocephalus. The sequence goes on along the minus strand of CAUYLG010041377.1, from coordinate 8,491 downwards.
GTTGGCCATTAAGTTTCAACACTTGAATTTTGGAAGAGACACACTGAAATTATATCAGGGCTTTATTTTATAGATGGGAAAAACTGAGGCCCAGAAAGAAACACATTGAGGTGGCAGCATGTTTCTTTTTCCCTTATCGCTAATTCTCTTCTATACTTTTCTCCCTCTTCTATACTTTTCTCGACCCACTGATACTTTAACTCTTCTCTTTAAAGTTGAACAGGAGAAACAAACCCTAAAGAAAATCTGAAGGAGGAAAAATGTGTTATGAGCATTTGCTCATCTGTTGTGCTGATGCCTTCCCAGGACAGGTGCCTATACCAGGACCCCAGCTGCAGAATAGGTTCTCTCTCTCACTTCTTTCCTTCCCACATTCCATCTCTGCATCTGAGACAGCCTCTTCAGAAGTAGAAGGGGCCTCAGAAGCCATTCGGTTCAGTTGTTTTGAAATGTCACATGAAGACCTAGAATTAGAATATCACCATTTTGCAACTTCTTTGAATTGATTAATCAAGGTTTTCATCAAGTATTCTTGCCAAAAAAATAGAACCTAGCTCCAAGAGGAAAGAACGTGCTAAATGATGTCATGAGGATGCAGTCTGCAAAAACCAGACTGTTGGCATTGGAAACTCTAGAACAAACAACCCAGTATCTTCAACAACACCAATGAATGAAAATAAACAAATGAATAAAACAATTGAAAGATAAAACAAAATCAAAAACAAATAAATAAAAATAAATATTTCCAAGGGAAAAAAGAGAAGAATGGACAATCTATAGATTTAGAGGGATAAACACCAACCAATTGTCATGTATGGAACTTATTTGAAACTTGATTCAAACAAAATGCAAAAAAAAAAGGCAATAAAAAATTGAACCCTGCATATTTTATGGTATTAAGTAATTGTTGTAGAACTCTTGAGGTTTGATAATTACGTTGTGGTTATACTTTAAATAACAAAATAGAGTCCTTATGTTTTAAAGATGCATATCGAAATATTTATGAGTTAAATAGCATAACCTATGGAAATTTGCTTCAAAAGATTAATGGAGGTGGGGAATGGGTGGGGTTATAGATGAAACAATATTGTCCAATAATTAATAATTGTTGAAACTGAAAGCTCATTATACAATTCTTATTTTTTTGGACGCTTCTAAATTATGCATAGTAAGTTTAAAAATAATACTAGTTTGTGTGTTTTGTTCCTCTACCTTGCCCTCTCCCACTCCTTCTGGTACTATCCACCCCTACCTCCCGCCACTCCTAGAGTATTTTAACATTAACTCTGGCCAGCTGCTTGCCTTTGTTTCTGCCGTTCTCTATCTCTGGTGCCCTTTCCTCTCTTTTCCACCTATTCGCACTCTAAGACCCAGCGCAAAAATAGTATCTGTTAAATCTGCTTCTTATCTCTATCCTGAGGAAGAAGTGATTAATCTTCCCCTGAGCAGCCAAAGTATAATACACACACACACACACACACACACACGTCCACAGTGGTATCTACACCATTATGCTAGGTTAGTAAACAGTAGAGCTGAGATCTTTAAAGGAGTGTGAGTTAATCATTCACTCATTGTATCATTAAGTCATTACTTTTTGAGCACTACTATGTGTCCGGTGTCATGTGTCTGTGAATGAGGTGGAAATGAATGGACTTGGTCTCTGCGCTCAGGAGATTCCCACCTACTTGCTGAGGCAGATAAACGATCCATATTAAAACAACTTTGATCAAGTCAAGTTATGCCAGATTACAGTGGAAATGTAAAGAAAGAAGAGATCAAGAGAAAAGATTCAGGATAGTCATTCCTTGCAATGAGACGTGATGGTCAGATGTTCAAATGGAAGTCAGGATGCATCAGGGCCTGCTCAGCTGAGGCAAGAGCATGTATCAAGAAGGTCTGTGACCCAAGGAAGTGTTGTGCGTTTGGAGACTAGTTCAAATTCTTATGAGGGAAGAATGGTAGGATTAAAAGACTAAGTATGGAGCCCAGAGCCACATCAAGGAGAAACCGTATTTTTCATTGTTCGTTCTTTAGTGCCCCAGTGATGCCAGCACATAGGCACTTGATAAATGCGCATTATAATAATAAGCCAATACATAATCATTGAGCTTATGAGCCTCAATTTGACTACTAGGTTAAATTAATGCAATATAAAAATGAACAGTAGATTAATATTTTTCCCCTTTGTTCTTTTTTTATTATTATATGTATCATTGAGGTTTGCGGTAAACTCAAAGCAGAGATGTTTCAGGAATGCACAATTCTGGTGAAAAGAGAACACTTTTCTGTTAACTCTGCTGGTACTTCATCTCTCCTGTTCTGAGGCTGTGTGAGAGGGCAGCTCCCAAAGAGTTAACTACTGGCAGGATTCCAAATCTGCAGCCAGGAGGCCAGGAGCTTCCTCCTCCACCTCCAAATCAATTACACAAGAAGCCTTCACTCTAAGTTTTTCTTTGATCATTACCTTGTCCCCTGTTACAAACCCATTCTCTGTCTTGCCCCAGCAGCAGGGGAGAAAAACTATGTTAGCAGACTGACTGCAGGTTCCTTGGAAGTTTCAGCCATTGAGAGGCTGCCTGCTGATGCTTTTGCTCTGCAGAACTTCAAAGGGGAGCCCCACACATTTAAATACCAGCGGGGAGAAATGCTGGAAATAGATGCAAACTCTGCCTCCAGAGGCCTGGCAGTGTTCTTTTTCAACTTCAAGTAGAGCTGTTCTCTGAAGAGGCACACACAAAAAAAAGGTACTGATTAAGGAAACTAGGGGTGAAAAAAGTGAAATTTTAACCAGCACTGAGTGCCTCTGGGCAAGAGATTTCTCCCCACTGGGCCTCAATTTCCTCATCTATAAAGTGAAGATCTTTTAAGTGTCCTTCAGTTCTTCAGGATTTCTCTATTTCTGGGAAGATGGATAGATGGATGGATGGATGGATGGATGGATGGATGGATGGATGGATGAATGGATAGATGGATGGGTGGATGGATGGATACATAGATACATGGATGGATAGAGGAATAGATTTTTTTAAAGATTACATAGATAAATACAGATGATCAGATGACAGATGATATTGCTGATAAAGATAATTAGAGAATGGTAGATTAGAGAGACAGAAAAGAAAGAGCAAGAGAAAGAGAAAGAAAGAAAGAAAGAAAAAGAGGAAGGAAGGAGGGAGGGAGGGAGGGAAGGAAGGGAAGGAGGGAGGGTGGGAGGGAATGGCATAAGAAGATTTGGATCCAGGTAAAAACAGAACCTGGGTATGACTCTTCATTCCACTGATTATTAGCAGATTTTATCCAGTGCTGAAATCTATGCATTGTCTCATGTTTTCACTCCTCTGGGTCTAAATTTTCTCAACTATAATTAGAGAAGGACATTTCACTGCACAATAAATAAAATATTATGTAGAAATTGCCTCACATTACCTCATAGTTACCTATTACATGTAAAGTAACCAAAAACTACAAGAGATAGAAAAATCCATTGGTTCCCAGAATCATGAAAAGAAACAAGACATATGCAATTACCAGGCTTGTGTATTCAGCAGTCTCCTTGATATCTCCACTTGGATGTCTCACATCTATCTCAAAAGCAACTTGATCCAAACTAAAAGTTTTGTCTAACCCCTAATCTTCTCCTTTGTCCTCCCTATTTCATTGAGAGAACCACTGTCCATCAAGTTTCTCAAGCCAGAAATCTGAAAGATATTCCTGACCCCTCCTTCTCCCTAGCCCTCATGCTTAATTTTTCACAATTCTTACCAATTTAACTTCCAAAATACTCAAATCTCCCTTTTTCAGCTCTTCACCAATGCCATCCTAAATCAAGACATTAGCAACTTACTTTCTTGACCACTCCAGGGGCCTTCTAATTGTCCTTTCTGCTTCCACACTTGCCCTCTCACCTCCTTTAATTTAATCTCTGTAAAGCCACAAAGAGATTCTCTGAAACTGTAAACTGAACCAGGCCACTTTCCCACTCAAAAGCTTTTCGTGTCCCCTGTTGCCCTTAAAATGTAATCCGAGGCCAGGCATGGCGGCTTATGCTTGTAACTCCAGCACTTTGGGAGGCCAAAGTGGGAGGATCGCTTGAGGCCTGGAGTTTGTGATCAGCCTGTGCAACACAGGGATACTGCGTCTACTAAATAAATAAATAAGTTAGCCAGGCATGGTGGAGCACCTCTTTAGTTCTAGCTACTTCGGAGGCTGAGACAGGAGGGCAGGAGAATGGCTTGCGCCAAGGAGTTCGAGGTTGCAGTGAGTTATGGTAACTCCACTGTACTGCCGCCCGGGTGACAGAGTGAGATTTCTTCTCTAAAAAAGAAAGAAAAAAGATATAATCCAAATATTTTGCCTTAGTCAACCTCGCCCCCTGTGCCACACAGCACTCTGGCACTCTGAGCTTTGCGGTGGACTGTGCTTCCTCCACCCTTCTGTGTTCTAACTACACCACTCATCCTCCATACCCTCAAATACACCACGTTATCTCACTTCAGAGTCTAAACTCCCATTCCCCTTATTCCTCTAGTCTAACCCCGTCCCACCCCATCTCTCAGGCTAGGTTCTACCCATCCTCTATCAGGAATGTCATTTAAAAGATTTCCTTTGACTTCTCAATTAAATTAGGCTCCCAGTTACACCCTCTGTTAAAACCTTCAGTTTGTCCTTGTGGATCCCTGTTAGTGTGAAACTCTGTGTTTATGTATGTGATTGTCTATTTCAGGTCTGTCTCCTGAATCAGACTACTACGCCCACAAAAGCAGACATTGTATTGTTGTTGTTTTTCACTGCTGTATCCCCAGCACTTTGCCTAATTCCAAATACATAGAAGCCATTAATGTATGTTCAGTTGTTGAATGCCTGAATGAAGTTACTGTATCTTCAGTGGCTTTTAATAAAAATCAATGTTAAGATGTAGTGTCTAAAATAATGTCTCATCATTCTTTCACAGTGAAGCCTCAAAATACTTGAAAAATAGGATATCTCCAAACAATAATTTTATATTTATTCTTATCATGAAAAAATTGTGTAAATGCATTTTTACTTCCCTAGCTTAGGAAGCAAATAGGATTGAATCTGTTTGGTGAAACGTTTGCTGTTATTTTGTATTACTGTCAACATCATTACCATAAACAAATGTTTCCTGATCAGGGATCTCCTTAATGTGAAGTTCTAGGTTCTCTTTTTTGCAAATAAGATGACTACAGCCCAAAAAGGTGGAGGATTTTTTTCTCCAGGTCTCACAGCTGATGAATGCTGAAACCACTACGCTAACTTGAATGTCTGACTTGAAAATCTATGCAATGTAAAAATTTAGAAATTGAGACAAATCCTTGAAGCAATCAAGAATCACAAAGATTTCTGGCAGGTTCTAAATGTCCTTCTCTAGATTCTCAATTTTCCACCACCCCAGATACACATTTCCCCTAGTAACATCTTCTTTCTTAACTATTTTATACTTTATTACATTTTTTGTCTTTAGAAAATCAGTATCTGTTCCATGAAAATGAAAAGACAGATTAATCCACAATTCAACCCACCAGAGGCAACATTGTTCATTTAACAGCTCAGATGAGTGACATTCCATGCTAATTACTGCATGTCTACAATAGTGTAGAAATTATGGGTAATAATATTTATTTTCAAAGATAAAGTAGATATCAATGTTTTGTTTATTTTTCTATCGTCATATAGCAAACAATAACCTCCCTTGAAATTTTAATCTAACAATCATTGCTGGTTAATATCATCCATCTAACTTAAAAGTTTGAAAGGGGAAGTACGTAATTTGCTGCGGTCAACTTTAACATGATGCCCAATGCAGTTTATGTTTACAACTCCAGGGTGCTCACCTCCGCTAAAAGCCAGCCTTGCACATCAGCCCTACAGGGAAGGACAGCTCATGCCAGAGTGAAAGGTGGGGTCCAAGATAAAGAGTAACCCAGCCTTCCGGAAATCTAAGGTTCAAATTTGTCCGGTTTCCATTAACTGCATTGCAACAGCCTCTTCAAAGGCAAAGAAAATTCCTCTATCCACAACTATAAATGTAGCTTCCTCCAAGGCGGCAGGTCTAAAAAACGATACTGAGACAGAGAGTGAAGCTCTCAGTGGAACACTTATTCTTTTATGCTGATTTTAGACAAATTGGCTTTGTTTGTTTAATAAAACAAACAATATTTATTACAAAGAAAAAAATCAAAAGCCCTATTCATCATAAACAAGAATTAATTGATATCCTAGTATTATTGTTTTTTAAAAATACATAACAAAATGAAGGCATACAAGCATTTTTCACATATTACCATATTATGATCATCTTTTCTAACATTTTAATGCTGCCTCATAATCAGTTGAAAAGATGTATGAGTTGCTTCCAATTTCTCTCTATTATAAACATTTCCACAATAAGCATCTTTTTTATTCAACAACTCATTCTACAAAGATTTCTTGAACACCTGCAATGGCAGCCACATAGTATCTAAATTTTTGCTCACATCCTTAATTATTTCTTTAAGGTAAAATTCCCAGAAGTGGAACTGTTGGGAAAGTATACTTTTCAGATTTTGATTGGAATTGCCAATTGTTGCCCCAGAGAGGCTGTACCAATAGACACTTCTATCAATATCACCTGTAAATGAATTGTGATATCATCTTACCTCCGCCAAGGAGGGCAGCAGGTCTGGTTTTAGAGCAGTTTTACTTTCAGTAGGCCTCAGACCAACTGCAGTAGAATCATATGGTAGTACAAATTGTCAGCCCCCAACTTAGAGACCTACTCAATCGGCAATTAGGTTTTTAAAAACTGGTGGGTTTTTTTTTAATCATTTTACTTTAAGTTCTGGGGTGCATGTACAGAATATGCAGCTTTGTTACATAGGTATACATGTGCCATGGTGGTTTGCTGCACCTATCAAACCATCATCTAGATTGTAAGCCCCACATGCATTAGGTGTTTGTAATAATGCTCTCCCTCCCCTTGCCCCCCACCTCTCAACAGGCCCCAGTGTGTGATATTTCCCTCCTTGTGTCCATATGTTCTCACTGTTCAACTCCCACTCATGAGTGAGAACATGTGGTGTTTGGTTTTCTGTTCCTGTGTTAACTTGCTGAGAATGATGGCTTCCAGCTTCATCCATGTCCCTGCAAATGACATAAACCCATTTTTTATGGCTGCACAGTATTCCATGGTATATATGTGGCACATTTTCTTTATCCAGCCAGTGTGGTGATTCCTCAAGGATGTAGAAGCAGAAATACCATTTGACCCAGCAATCCCATTACTGGGTATATATCCAAAGGATTATAAATCATTCTACTATAAAGACACATGCACATGTATGTTTATTAAAAAGTGGGTTTTAACAAGCTCTCCACAACCTTCCTAAAAGTTTAAGAACCACTAATTTTTTTTTAGATTTTATTTTAATTTATTTTATTTTATTGTACTTTAGGTTCTGGAGTACATGTGCAGATCATGCAGGATTGTTGCATAGGTACACACATGGCGATGTAATTTGCTGTCTCCATCCCTCCATCACCTATGTCTGGCATTTCTCCCCATGCTATCCCTCCCCAAACTCCCGACCCTCCCACTGTTCCTCCCTTGCCTCCCCTAAAACATACCCCAGTGTGTGATGCTCCCCTCCCTGTGTCCATGTGTTCTCATTGTTCAATACCCACCTATGAGTGAGAACATGTGGTGTTTGATTTTCTGTTCTTGTGTCAGTTTGCTGACAATTATGGTTTCCAGATTCATCCATATCCCTACAAAGGACACAAACTCATCATTTTTTATGGTTGCATAGTATTCCATGGTGTATATGTGCCACATTTTCCTTGTCCAGTCTATCATCAATGGACATTTGGGTTGGTTCCAGGTCTTTGCTATTGTAAATACTGCCACTATAAACATACGTGTGCATGTGTCTTTATAACAGAATGATATATAATCCTTTGGGTATATACCCAGTAATGGGATTGCTGAGTCAAACATAATTTCTATTTCTAGGTCCTTGAGGAAGCACCACACTGTCTTCCACAGTGGTTGAACTAGTTTACATTCCCACCAACAGTGTAAAAGTGTTCCTATTTCTCCACATCCTCTCCAGCATCTGTTGTCTCCAGATTTTTTTTTTTGAAAGAAAGAAAAAGAGAAAAGAAGAAAGAAAGAGTGAAAGAAAGAAGAAAAAAAGAATGTAAGAGAGAAAGAAAGAGGAAGAGAAAGAGGGAGAGAGAACGGGATTCTTATTCTATTGCCCAGGCTAGAGTGCAGTCAAAAATGGGTATTAAAAACCTCTTTTATGCCAATAATTGTGCTTAACAATGGAGACAGGAAGGAATACGGGATGAAAATAACAAACAAGCAGCCAACCAATGTTTTATTTAAACCTGTGAAATGCTATGCAATTGCTGAGGAGTGATTTACTTCCAATTATGTGGTCACTTTTAAAATAGGTGTAATGTGATACTGAGAAAAATGTATGTTTTG